>CEMH01204420.1:6411-21711 GCA_001179725.1 Macrocystidia cucumis | reverse complement strand
GGGGGTGTCATCATCACCGTTGTCGGTGTTGCCAGTGTTTCCGTTCAAACCTGGGCTTGGTCCAACACTGCAGTGAGGGGTTCCATCTGCGAGACGAGAACAGGTTGCAGAGGGCCCTTGAAAGGAAAAAAAAAATTGTTCAGTACAACCACGGTCGAATTTCGAAATCGAACTTACTGCAGCAGAAGGTTTCACCAGGGCAGAGGGTGTGGCCTTCATATTCACACGGATCGTCGTTAGCAACACAGCTCTGTCCGTTAGGGCAGCAGCCAAGTTTTCCGTCCCAGACTCCACAATATTGGCTACAATATGAATGAGAAATGGTTCATACTTGTAACAACATTACAGAGACTCACCCTGAAGGACAACAGCCATTACCTATCACAAAAGAAGTTGAGTACCAAGGTTGAAAGAAGAAAGAGCGAGTGACCAACCGTCAGCACAAGGAAGGTATCCCACAGAGCAAGACTCGGCCTGACGACCAGAAAGACCATCTCGCACGGACGGCGCAGCCCGAAGAAGAGCAGCGATCACACCAGACGCGGAATCATCGCGAGTATCCAAGATCTGCAAGCTGGGGATGGCAACAGCTTGAGAAGCGACGAGCAAGAATACGGCAGTGGTGGGGTTAAGCATTTCGTGAAGTTTCAGAGGACACGGGGGAAAGAACAACGTTGCTGCTGGCCAGCAGAATGGTAGCAGTCGCGAATTTGTACCCAGCCGATTTTCCCGTATAGGGTCGTTGGGCGTCTAAGCGTTCGAAAACGTGCATGTTGTTGCCGTCATTCAATTTCGAGGGTTTGCTTGGCAGAGCGCTAACTTAAAAAAGTGGTCATGCGGGCAGCTCCTGGTGAGCGGCGGGCAGTGTTAGCGATCATGTTGAGTCCTCTTTGACAGTTTGCGGGAAATCCTTTCGAACAGAAGCACCTTCAAGCTGTGCTCCATCAGGGTCATTAAGGGACTGAGATTCTTGCAGTTCTGTTGCAATGGCAACCACAGAAAAAGTGAAGGGCGCCCAAAGCACAAAGACATGGAGCCAGAGAAAGCCGCATTCTCGGGCTTGTGGGAGGTGGCAAGATCCGGCAAGGACAATCAGATGGTTGCAATTGAGCCGCAAAGAGGTGAATGAATTGAAGAAGGCACGATCGTACGTCTCAACAAACTGTCGACCCCAAAACACAGCCCGAGGATTCAAGGGGCTGTGTAGCGAAGAAGTGCCGCACTGGCAGCATTGCGAGGAGCCCAAGGGACGATGGTGGAGAGAACTTGGAAGGTCCGATACATGTGTTTGCACACCGTAACAGGACGAAAGACAAAAGAAAAATTCCCGCTAGCCGATTTGAACGACTGACCTCGTCATTACTAGTGACGCGCTCTACCAACTGAGCTAAGAGGGATGAGGGAAATCTTCACAAGGTGCATAGATCTAGCACGAACCCCTCTACCCTCAACAACAAACACGAAGATGTTGCAATGGAGAAAGAATGAACAGCTGATATGTCCCGCAAGTGACACGAGTTTGCTGTCAGGCCAAGCAGGTAGCTCGATCTCAGGCATTGATGGCCTCACAACCTCCACTGTAACTGCCCTCAATCATGAAATCGAAGGCATCTCAACTGATGGATTCAATCGGGTTGAGTTGCAGTCGCGAATCAAGGCAGGTAACATCATTAGAATTAACGAGCGAACCGAGTAGTCTGCGGTAGCACTTGAGTTGTAAAACGGCAAATCCTACAAGAACGGGATATACACATAATAAAAAGACGGAAAACACGCGATAGAGAGAACTAGGAGAACTTCCACCTGCATCGAAAATTTTAGGGGAAAGCGAAACGCAGAGATGAGGACCATACCGGTTGTTACAGACGGTGCACCTGAGAGAGCAAAGGTTAACTCCAATTGAAAAAGCAAACGAAATGAGGTTCACGAACGTTACAAATGTCTATGAGATGTTCCAGTGTCAATGTACAGTAGATTTTCAGAGGGAGGAACACATACAGTCATAGGTTCATCCGCACTGCGCGTCTGAGCCTGACGATAACGGCATTTTCGCTGATCGCGAATGAGTGGGGGGGAAACATGGCCCACGAAAAAAGATATAGCACCTGTTTGCACCTGGAGCATTGGAACGCATCGGTCTCAGCTTCCCGTTCGCCAGCCCCTAGAGTTTTGTAGAGATTGTCTTCACGAATCTTATTGTCAGCGGCCTTCCTTTCCTCCGACGCCATCTCCTACAAAAACATCAAGCCAAAGATGCAAAAAGGTAACGATGCACTTACATCACTCTTCATGCTGCAAAACTTCTCGACCGGCAGATCACCCGTCACGATATTCTCCCTAAGCATCGGGTTGTTCTTGTCCTTCAAGTTCACATATAGGGATCGTATCCTCGATTTGTACTCAGTCGTTGTGCCGTTATATTGATTGTAGACATTCGATTCTATTCCCAAAGCTCTGCGAAGCACCAGCTCATTGGCTTCATGCTGATCAGATACGAAGAGGGGAAATAGAGTTTACGCTTACGAGCTGTAGCATCAAAGGCAAGCGCGTCATAGATAAGCTCGGCGCATTTGGCTCTCGTAGCGTCATTTAACCCAGTTTTGATGCCATCCGTCTTGCTGGTGCGTGTTTCGCCTTTCCCAACAACTGGGGTTCCAGGAGTGCTCGACATAGACGCCTTTCTCTCTGTTCAGAAAAATTCAGTTGCAAGAACCAAAACAGAAAACTATGACGTACCAGGTCCAGCCTTCCCATTGGCAGAGTTTTTGGATTGCAACGTTTTGCCCGTTTTCGCTTTTTCGACAGCAGTTTTCCATTTCTTCACAATTTCCTTCGCAAGGTCTGCAACTTCCTTCGAGGCGTGCGACCGAAGTTTGCCCACTGCTAAACCTGCCTTGCTCTCCTAGGGAATCCTAGGCATGAGAAAGGAGGTGGTTGAATGGTGAGACAGATAGCGTACCCTCAAGATGGCTTCATTGACTTCATACCCATTCTTGAAAGTGTTGAGAACCGATACAATGTCCTGAAAACAAACTGTCAATCAACGGAATGAAATCAATGGGTTTCCCATAGAAACACACATACCTGCTCATTCGATATGCTTTGCAGCTGTCTGACGAGTCTTTTTAACTCCACAGCCTCTGACATTGTGACTCTTTTAGAGGTTCAACTAGCTACGATCTACAGGTGGTCTGTTATAACGCGAAAAACGTGTAGAACTTTGAAAGAGCCTTGTGCCACTGACGGTTGATTGTGGGCTAGGTCGAACCGTGGCAACGTTGTAGCAACGCGATGGCAATTGGTGATTGTGGGGCAAGGTCATTCGTTGCTAATAACAACAAACAACGCCTTCCTACCAACACCTTCAACGCCGACTTCCATCGCCAGCGGGCTAACGCGCCACCAAACTAATCGGACCTAAGTCTCAAGAGTTCAAAGACCCACGACATGACATCAGTCGCTCTCCCCAACCTGAATACTTTGGCACAGATAAGCGCGAAACGCACAAGGACTGTCTTTCAGTCAAGTTTAGACGACGAATTTCCAGAAGATGAGAAGAGGTCGGTTCAAAAAAAAGAAAAAAGGTTGAACGCGCTTTTTTTGCTGACTTTGCTCTTTATCAGTGCTCGCCTACGGCTCTCGGTTAAAATCAATGACGAATATCGCGACTTTAAAGAACTTCCGCCATCTTTACTCGCTCAACAAGGCCCTGTTGGTCCCTCTCGGCCGAAGGAACAGCGTAAAATGATAACCTCAGGGTGTAAGCATGCTCTCACTGCCTTTGGACTGTGTCTCATTCCAATAACCTAGCATCGGAGGAGATTAACACCTCAAGAATCATTGCGACAATTGACAACACTCCACCTCCCAGGCCATCCACTTTCACGTCCTCCACCAAGCTTTCGCAGGCGCTGCAGCTCCATAAAAGAACACAAGCAATCAAGCCCACATACCACGCTCCTTGGAAGCTTGTTCGCGTCATTTCTGGGCATCTTGGGTGGGTGCGCAGCGTGGCTGTAGAACCAGGAAACAAATGGTTTGCAACAGGCGCAGGCGACCGTGTGGTGAAGATATGGGATTTGGCATCTGGGGAGTTGAAGTTGTCGTTGACGGGACATATATCAACGGTTCGGGGACTCGCTGTCTCGCCGCGACACCCCTATCTTTTCTCCTGCGGAGAAGATAAGGTGAGTTTGTTCAGCTTCATCGTTTTACAGGTTTTGAACACTCGCTTCAGATGGTGAAATGTTGGGACCTGGAAGCAAACAAAGTCATACGTCACTATCATGGACACCTTTCTGGTGTCTACGCTCTTGCACTACATCCCACTTTGGATGTGCTGGTGACCGCAGGCCGAGATGCTTCAGCAAGAGTCTGGGACATACGCACCAAAGCCCAGATCCATGTCCTGTCCGGTCACACTGCGACAGTGGCAGATGTCAAATGTCAAGAGTCGGATCCCCAGGTCATTACAGGGAGCATGGATTCGACTGTCAGGTGAGCCTAATGTGCCGTCGCTAGTGTTCACGCGATTGACCCCATGGCCCAAGGTTATGGGACTTAGCCGCTGGCAAGACGATGGTCACACTAACACATCACAAAAAATCTGTTCGGTCGCTCGCAATACACCCAACAGAATACTCCTTTGCGACCGGATCTGCGGGTTCGAATGGGATTAAAAAGTGGAAATGTCCTGACGGAACCTTCGTGTTCGACTTCAGTGGGTTCACGTCCATGGCCAACACATTATCAGTGAACGCTGAAGGGGTGTTATTCTCTGGAGGTTAGCTTACCAGCTGTTGTATCGATGCGAAGCTGACTCAGACTTCTTTGTCGCAGGCGACAATGGAGCTTTGACGTTTTGGGACTATGATTCAGGGCAGCCATTTCAAAATATGGAGGATATACCGCAACCTGGGTCTCTCGAGTCAGAGGCTGGAGTGTTTTGTTCCACCTTTGACATCACAGGAACCCGGCTTATCACAGGTGGTCCTGATAAAACGATCAAGGTACGTTCACTCGAAGTGACTGAAATCATCGTTCACTAAGTGCTCTTTTAAGATTTATGCAGAGCAAACTCAATGATAAGGTTTTGTTGTGTGTCTTGTCGGCACGGTTCGCCGTTTTTACGACCTCTTTACATCTTATTACTTCCGAGCCCAATGAAAATAACCTTTCAACCGGATCCCTGAAGACGGAAATGAAAACCATTGCGCCTGCAAAGTTCACTCGTGAAAGTCTGAACCCTTCCGCTCGCTCGGACCGGTTCGAAGCTCACTGATCTTGGTGCACAACATTGGTTCAAAGCGCCTACACGAAGTCCCTACACTACTTACAACGATTGGAAAACAAAATAACAAATTGCGCAAGAAACTGGAAATTAACTTATACAGGATTGAACAGAGCGACTGTTGGAGGCCGAGGAGCTTCCCTAACCTGCCCATCCCGTCAATGACGAACTACTTCCCGGCGAATAGGAACCAGAGTAGGATAGCTTCCCATTACGTGACGGTGGATGGTGCAATTCCTGTCTCGCACGAGCAAGGTAAAGTTCGCCAGTTTGGTGGGAGGGGGACGGGGGGTTGGAGTGCAGATCGGTGGAAAGAAGGTACCCACTACGGCTAGTCAATGAGTCCCCCGATCGCGACCCGTGGCCATGGCCCAGTGAGGCCTGAAAGTCAGGGTATGCGGGCAGTACCTCTTCGTTGAACAACACAGTGGTTGCGGCGACGTATTCATCCGTAAAAGTAAAGGGCTCTTCGTCGTCCGCGTCGACGCGTGAAGACCGCCGAGATGTGGATCCACCATCCAGTGGATCCGACGTCACGTTGCTCTTCGTGATGGGAGGCTGTACGCTAGAGGGCAACGATTGGCGAGAGGTGGTGGGAAGAGAATCAGGTTGAGAAGGGTTGGCCACTTGAGGAAAGGACTGGCGGAAAACCGCTGGACCGCTGTAAACGTGAGGATATTCTGTCGGAGTCGTTGGTTGTGAGAGGCGCAATCGAGTTTGATCGCCGAATGGGGACACCCAACCGGTGTCTGGCAGTACAGAACTACTCGCCACTGACGGCTGCGAGGAAACCGGGAGTAGAGATGCACCCATCATGAACGGGTCTTCTACCGGGGAACCAGGTGAGGACACGACAGGCGGAAAGTAAGACGTGACACCAGGGAGATCGGTGTATGCCGAATTTGAATTTAAAGGCGGTGAGGGGAGAGGGTCTAGCTCGGGTGAAGAGACGAGAGAGCCACGACGAGGCCAACCAAATTGATGACGCGAGGCCATCTCAGTGGGACTGGATTGACCAACGCGAACCATACGATCTGCTCTGGATATTGACATCGCCCTACCTCCTGGGGTGTTGAGAGCTGGAGGAATGACAGGCGTGACCAGAGGCATTGTCAAAGGAGCGGGAGGACGACGGTGTTTGTCCCGAACACGATCTTCGCGAAAGAACGGTTGCCTACTTTGCCTTGCCCCGTAAACCTTTTTCTTCGTCAACCCGTGCACCTGCTGTAACTGCGATACCAAGCTGGGGGGTTTTTCTGGCTGTCCTTCAGATGCTCCAGACATTGTCTGGTCATCGGGCCCTGGTAGCGGGTAATTTTCGAGAGGCACAGTGTGGATGTGTTGGGGAGGTGTGCCACGTCGAAGTGGTGGCTAATATGAGGCGATAAGGGACTGACGAGTAGTGGGTTGTATCATTGATTACGTACAATGGGGTAGGGGGCTGGCAAAGAAGAATCCAGGTCCAGGAATAGTTCGGTGTTTGGTCAAAATTGGAAGAACGCGGAGAAATAAAAGAGTCCCAACCTCGATCAGGCAACCCCTGTTGGGGTTTCGCGGACATCCGTAAAATAGCCGTTCTTGGCTCCGGGACTTGGATTGACTGGTCTTCTACGTAGTTTTGCAACCGAAGCTTTTACCCGAAAATTCAGTAAACCACATATAATATATAGCCAAATGAAATACAGACCGTTTCTTCGAAGAGTGTGTTTAAGGGAAACAGGTTTTGACGGGTCATGACAAGATGACATTGAACACGAGCCTAACGAAACAGTTCATCGGTCACCCTTGGCCCACTCCACAGTCAACTACAAACCTGAGAAAGCCTTTGCGACATTCGCTGCCAGACGGATGGCCCGCTTTCAGTCAAAGGGCTTGAATCTTGGATGGGCATTGCCGCCGCTACAATAACAATGTGACAAATCATATTCGGGGCATGGGTCTTCTTAGTGACAAGAAACTAGTCAAAACGTCAGTTGGGAAGTGGAAGGAACACGGAAGACAGTACATCAATGGCATCTGATACTCTCGAGGTCGTCAGTCTGTTGTGTGGGTCCCCATTCATGTACACGTCTCGCAAAGCGTCAGTTGGTGTGTTGTACGGCCTGGGATTCAACGACGTGTACGACGAAGCGGGTAAGCTCTCGAGGACAAATGTTGTCATCTAGAAAACTTGTGGTAAGCTTCTACAATGCTGAGAAGCAGCTGAAAGCGGACAGGGAGAGTAACCGTGGTGTCCCGCAATCTCTCCAGTAATGACCGAAGATAGCGATCCTTGAGATCGTTCCAAATTCCCAACACAGCGGAGGAATTCTCTACTAGAAGCAGAGTCGCAACCCCAGGTTGCGGAGTTGGGGTTCTGGCTGCTCTGGAATTTCCGAAGACCGGGAGCATTTTTGACCACAAAGTTAATGCGCGACCCAATAGCCCGAGTCACCCGACCTAGCACCGTGATTAGAGGACGAATTCCTTGTCTTGCACGTTTAGCACGTGTGGCTCCGTGGATATTAGTCAAAAAAAAACAAAGTTAGTCACCGCACAACAGGAGGCGAGGTATTGGTTGCTTGGGTAGAGACAAGTCGGATGGGGACTTGTGTGGATCCGTATGGGATTTCGTCGGACTTTCGATTTTTAATCCTCCAATCTGATATATATGTTGTATGTTGGTTATAAGAAGGCGATGCTAACCTCTAAAGGAGTGATTGATTGTTTTAAGCAGGGCCCTGACTCGGAGGCGGCTTTCATCAATTATTCACGGTAAGGTAAGGGAAAAGGATCTTGAATTGGTGGTAGTACATTGTTGCACCGTGTGTGACAGAGATGGCGTTTGTCCGGCTCTAGGAATGGAAAACATGTGTCGCGGCACTTGTCCCAGAGCATGGCACTACCTCTCTGGGAGGAAAAAAAGTTAGTTCCCACCACGAGTCTCTAGGTCGCCGTAGCCTTGTGGAACTTTCGATGGCAGTCACCGCCAGGGTTTGATTGAGTTTTTGAATGGCCATCCCAAACTTTGCGCAAAATCAGGCAACGGCCCACCGAACCACTGGCTAGGTTGGCCGTGGTTCATGGTAGGGACTGCACTACCCACATTGGAAGGGTTGATTTACTTCTCTATGAAGAGACAGAGGATCCGATAGTCGAGTCATGAGGTGTTCTGGCTGACGCGGAAATTGCCTCATGATAATCCAGGACAACCCTGCCGAAACGTTCCCATCTCATCAGACATGCGCGCTGTCAGGGGCCGGCACAATTGATCTCGCCTGCTCAGCACTGAAACAAATGACGACGATGCCAGGTGCGATACACAGTGTCAAGTTAGGTTGACAAAGTTCAATAGCCTTAAGAAAGCCACTAGTCACGAAGCCGTGATGCTTGAGGGTCATTCGCGCGCCCTAACTCTATCTCCGACTGGTATGCAGTTTCATCAAACTCTCCGAGCGCTAGACACAACTTTGATCGCAAGATCGCAACACGTTCCTAGTAGATTCCGTGTGCGCGCGCGGCCAGATCTTAAGATGCCGTTCGGCATGAGACGCAAACAGCTTGCAGACTTGGGAGCATGTCATAGTCATACAAATCATATCCGCCACTCGTCGCCCACCACAGTATTAAGATGAATGAACGGGGGGAGCAGTCTAGACTTCACTACCCTTGCTTCCAGTAATCAAAATCAGCCAGTGCAAGACTCGGCTTTCCGCTGCCCGTATTGTACACTCCAAACGAAACGCCCTTGAAAAAGAAACCGCTTTCCCCCGATGACAACAATCAACCGTTGATCTCGGACCGTGGCGACGAGGCAGGCAGCACTCACCCTGAAGGTGCAACAGAGAGTGCAGACGCATCGATTGTAGCCGCGGTGCTGATGGGACCATCCCCTTCCGAGTATCCGAGTTCATACGATGTTGGATTCCCCGTGATGACGAGTTTCACGGCCTTTGACTTTGTCAAAAGGGGTAAGTGAGTGACCTAGATAGGAGTGTAGAACTCGTGGTGTTAATGAAAGGGACGAGCTGATAGGCGAGTACTACGACCGAGGCGTACGTTGGATACAGTGCAGTTTGAAGTTGTGAGAGCCCATGGCCCGACTTGCGTCGCCTGAACGATGGTACGCACGACGATGTATCGTGTTCCGCGAAAAGAAGGATCCCCAGTGATGCCAATCTCATTGTGAAGCAAATCTCCATAGTACACCGTCACACCAGCCTCTGTAAGGTTATCATGAGGCGTAAAATCCAGGATCGTTTCGAACCTCTCCTGATATTGAGTTTGCTTCCGAAGAATCAGAGCAACACTGTCCCGGTCCCCAGGGCCATAAGCGTTTGGGTATAAGCGGAGATACCCCGGACGATCTGAAAGGGAGTGAAACTGTTTGTACGGATTCCGAACGAAGTACATAGAGGGTCCAAGTTCTGGTCCATCGAAATCGTCGAGGAATGCGAGAGGAGCGGTCGAGTCTGCTAACGAAGCAGAAACTCGCTCACCGAGTGGTCGTCCTTCATTGAACACAGGCCAACCATCTCGCCATGTAACAGGAAACAAAAAGGTCTCGCGACCTGGAAATGGTATCGGTCAAAACGTTCAGTTGGGAAATGCACCAGGACTTGCCGAGTTGGATGTGGCTAAAGCTGCGAAACTGAGGTCGAACTCCCAAGGCAACCCCCCACCATCTCCCATCAGTACCTTCAACTATATCTGCATGCCCTGTATCCTGAATGGGTAATGAGAGATCAAACCCATTGTAGAGGATGGGATTTGCGGGGTTGTTCTCCCATGGTCCAGACGGAGATGGGCCTCGTTGGACCGTCGCACGGTGATAAACATCAGTTCCCCCTACGAAATCAATCCTTAAACGTGCAGGGGAAATCAGCCTAAGCAAGCCACGTACCTTCGGCAATGAGCAAGTAGTATGTCGAATTGACCAGGTAAACATGAGGCCCTTCTGGTCGGGCAGACGCATTGACAGGTAAAGTTCCTTGAAATATCAACTGAGCCGGGGTAATGGAGTTTCCTGTGTTGAGGTCAACTTTATTCTGCCAAATGCCTAGATGGAATCCTTAAAAGCAAATCAATCACTGAAACTACGGACACTAACCGTATATCTTGTCCAGGTTATTGTTGATTCCGGACCAGGTCAAATACACCTGAGAATGTTTCAAAACGAGAATTCGGTTGCCTAGGTGATACACAAACGTCGCCGTTATTATCCCAGAAGATATCAGAATCATAACCAAGTGAGTCTACCAGCGACGTCAAACTTTTGGTGGTGCATCCAATGACCTTGAACGCACCGAAATAAACTGGATCGCTCCAATTGTTAGAAAATATATCTTGGGTCTTCACGTAAAAAGAGCGCGGGAATAACCGTAGTTCCGCTGAAAGAGTCAAAGGTGAATGTTATTGGGAGGATTTAACACCAGCAGCACCCCACATGTATACACATATCGGGTTGTTGATGCGAGGTAGTATGTTCCATCGTGGAATCGAAGGCTTGGTGCCCAAACACCTGGACCAGAATCTAGTTAATATTCGTTGGGAACATCGAGTTCTACTTACCCGCATCAGAAGGCGTCCCCAAGAGGGTCAACTGAGAAGACCGGCTCAAACCATGTCCTATCAGGTTCCAATTCACCAAATCCCGACTGTGATAGATTGGGTGTCCCGGGAAGTATTCGAAGCTTGAGGTCGCTATAAAGTAGTCTTCGCCCACACGTAGGATGGATGGATCAGGGTTCCAGCCAGGGAGAATCGGATTGAGAGCAAATGAGACTGAGAGGACAAGCGAGCAACCAACCAAGCTTTTACTGATTGTCGAAAAAAACTTGAGGACACCCGCAACCATTGACACAAAACAGCAGGACAGTGGCTTGCAGAGTCGCCACCAAATTCGTCCCAGTTTTGATCGAGGCGGGCCGCTCTCCCTAAACGACAGTCCACGGAGTGTTATGTGGCACTCATATAGAAGCAGAAGACGTGGTCATCTCGCATTTTCACACTGCCGCGCCGGACCGCCCTCGCCCTGATATCTTGTACCAGATACAAATCTCGTGATCATATTGTGGTTCGTGGATACGCTGATAGAAACCCAAGTAATGCCATTCAGCAAGCACAGGCACCTCCTATCACCTGAGCAGCATCTGCACTACATCCGACCACAGAGTTTGCTTTGTTTTGTCGTTCCATCTATATCGCTCATTAGTACACCGACGTGTCGTGTCCCGGGTGAACGCACATGTCTAAAAAGATTTTCCACAGGATGGAGAACATGAGCCCCTGCAAACCGTTTGTCAATATCCGAGTCTTCAAACCACGCCCAAAGAGTCCAAGCCAGCCGTCGGTCGCAATGACGGCCCTTGCTGCATCCCAATAACCAATCTTAGTCTCGTTGACTTGGCGGTAGGTCTTGACCACGCGCAACGAATTAGAAATAGTATCCGATATTATCGACGCCGCGAATCCCATGAATGCTTGACGGCCTAGCTTTTGCAAGGTCGTAGAGGGAAGGGGCAAGTTTGCGTCAAGGAAGTTGTAAGTCCCGAACCACTGCCTAGATGTGAATCAACTCCAAAAGGCTGTGGTAACAACCGAAGCTCACAGGATAGTGTCCAACAAACGTAGCAGCAGCTGTCGCGAGCGCACCGTACCACATCGTACCAATTCCATACATCTTGACCTACGATACGATTGGTGATCAGAACTGTACCCATTGGATCAAATTGAGAGCTCACCCGTTGGCGAAGAATACTGATTCCCTTCTTACCCTGCGTCTGCATGGTGGTCTTGATGGTATCGACGGGCGTCAAGATCATTCTAAATGCCGCCGCCGCCAACGATGCAAAGACAGTCTTCAAGAGGGTGGGCATGTTTTTCAAATACGGGTTGGATTGTAGGAGGGCAAGAATCCCAGCATTGGCCGCGGTATCGCCAAATCGAGAAACGGGGCCTTGAATGAGAGCAGCCGAAAGTCCTTGGTAATAACGTTTCCAGCCGCCATCTTGGTATAAAGTGCCGATCGCTTGGGTGGTTGTCGTGCCGAACCGATATTGGTAGTTCATCACCGTACGTAGAGGCTAGGAGGTGTGTAAGAAAACATTCCTGTTGTATGGGCTAAAGACTTGCCATGAGGGTGAGCACTTGGAGAACCATAGCTAACGGTCGTGATGCTCCTTTACATTGTGTTGTGGTTGGAAAAGCGGAGCACTCATACCTGCAGCTCCACTCAGACCCCCACCAAGCGCGCTTTTGAGGGCTTTCCCAAGGTCAAACTGCGCATGCATTTCAGGATAGCCAAGCTTGTAAACCTTCAAGTAGTACTCACGTCCACGTCAGCATTGTCAACAAAAATCTTGACGAGGAGGCCCAAGCTTAGAAGACCAATAACGATGGATAGTACTATTGTCGTCGATGAAGTTGGCTTCTCGTGGGCTGTCACTGTTGGTCGGTCGCTGGGTACTTCTACCTGTTCGGCTGCTGGAATGCCACCGTCGTACAGGCCAGTTCTTGAGTTCTCATCAAGCAGGGGCTGTCGTTCATTGTCATCTTCAACAGCAGATTCTGCATTTATGACGCTGTTTGACGCCATGAGTGGGAGTGAAGCTGAAAGAATGAGTGTTGCTTACTGTACAAGCACGAGTGATGGCGACACGCTCTGTTGTTGAGCGTTCCTCGGTTGAGCCACAATCTTATCTGATACCAAATCTCACCCCTTCCAAATTATTATGATAGAATGTATCTTACACTTCGTCCAAGAAATTAAGCGGCAACAGCGACAACAGCAGTCGAGGCATCGCTGCTGATTTGCAGCTTCTCCATAGCATCCTCAAAGTGATCATTATCACTCTCCGACTCTTCATCCGACTCCACCTCTCCACTTTCATCGTCCTCCTCGCTGTCTGGGTCATCCTCATAATCAAGCTGAAGCTTTGTGAGGACGACAATTTGCAAAGCAAAAGGTGTTACGCTCACCGGATCATATATAACGCGGATGATGAGGCTGCAACTGGGGCAAGTGGCAATATCCTCGCAATTGGAAAGTTGGCGGCGAGAAATCTCGAAACGATCGCCGCAAGGGCATGGATAGTGATAAACACGCTTCTCTTCGTCCCACACCATATCCTCAATCTCAATCTCGTCGTAATATGCCCCCATCGTCTGATGCCAGCAACAGCGTCGATAAAGTTTTGGGAATGAAAGTTGTTGTGACGTGACACGATGGTTGTCACAATCTTTATTAACCCGAGTCAATCGGAATCAGTACAGCACCAGTCATTATGCCGCATCATGCATCATGATGAATGGTGCCAATTCTCGTTGAAACCTCTGACTTGTCCATCTTTTTTACTTAGGCAAAATCTAGAGTCGAAATAGCAAAATATGCCAACTGTCTCCCAACAACACGTGATTCGCGGCACTTGGCCCTCGTGCTCAGCCTAGTGTTCCGCGCATGGCGCTCAAACACGATCACCTCGTGGTGATGCGGGACTCGCTGTTAGACTCCGAGCCCAGGATCTTACTCGAGGCATACGTGCGGCAGAGATTGGCGATGCGCTTTAAATCAATCGCGAGCTCGCAGCAAGTGTGCCCCCCACCGTTGCTACCTACCACCAGATAACAATTGCTTTTGTATTTTTGTTCTTTTCTTCGTTCTTGCCCTTATTCTTCTCTTTGATCTTATAATGCAAGCGCCCTTCGACAGCATATCCGAGCTCCTGTACGCCCCCTCCATTATCTCCAAAACTCGCTCGTACTCACCGCCCCACCTTTAGGACCCAATCAGACCCATTCTTCGGATTACTACCCGCAATCGCTGTTGCCTTGATAGCTGCGGATACAGCGATACGGTTGATGAGCAATCGGTCTTACGCTACGTCCCAAACCGCGATCGCAGAACTGTCCCGCAAAACTCAAAATATCATCAAAGACTTCGACACTTTGGAGGAACAATTTCTCTCGCACAATTCCGCGCCTATGACGAAACCACTCCCACTTTCGCGACGCCTCGCTACCCTGGAGGTACGCCGATGCGTTGCCACCACACGCCGCAACCAACGTTCCCGTCGGAATTCAACGTTTCGGTCAAACGCATCCTCGACTTGGCTGCCCACTAAAGCGCAGCATGATCCCGCATTCATCTCCTTTTGCGAAAACCTCCTGATTGTAAATAATACCTGGAGGCAGGAGAGGCAAATTGCAGAACTCAAGGCCGCGTTGATGCAGTCGCAAAGATCCACACATGAGAACGCTTTCGCTGCGTTTTGCGAGCGATTGTTGATGACGAACCGGATTTGGAAACTGGAGAAGGAAGTGGACGCGCTACGTGTCGAAGGAGACCGAATGAAGAGGGGGAGGGTCGCCAGCATCAATCGCGGAGCGAAACAGATGATGCTTGATATCGAGAAAGAGCATCTGGTGGAGGATCTGGTGAAGGATTTAATTAAGGAGGTAGAGGATGGAAAGCGGGAAATGGCCAAGCTGCGGGCAGATCACGAACAAGAGGTCCAGGAGATCAATCTTGACTGGCTTCGGGACTACCAGAAATTGGCGAAGGAAGTGGAAACGTTGAAGTTAGCTCAGGCCACGCGGGTAGTGGAGCAGCAGTTGGCAAACGATATCGAACATTCACTGTCGAAAAGTTTGCGACAAGCCCGAGCGCAGGTCACCAATTTGGAGAAACGACTTCGAAAACATGAGGAGTGGGCCTCACCCGCTTCACCAATTGACCGCAAGAGAGGTTCCCGGCGGGTACGCTTCGTCCTGGACGGCGAGGCTGACGACGAAGAGACCGAGTTATCCGATCTGGATCTGGACCAAGATGATGTTTTTTCAGACACCTCCACTTGCATCTCGTCAGATAACGACAATTCGCCAAGCCTGGACCCATCACCGGCGAAAACGTCTCTCCTTACGTTTCCTGTATCGCCTCTCGCTCTCCAAACCCCCCTGCTTCTGGAGATCGTTGCTGGGCAACCTTCATAATGGAATTAATTTTTTCAATCTGCAGAACCGTTACGAATCAA
>CEMH01204417.1:11145-23665 GCA_001179725.1 Macrocystidia cucumis | reverse complement strand
AGGTGCAGTGCAGCAGACCACCAGCGCTTTGGCGATCACGAATCAGAACTGCTACGAATTGGCGAAGGGGTGTTTCGCCATCTTTGGGTTCGAGTATAAGACGGGGTATCAAAATATTCTATCACTTCATATCATCGACTCATGTGCCATTTTTTGCAGGTTTGATAACGGATACCTCACTTGGGTGAACAACGGCAAGTTGGCTTGGACTGTATTGCCAGCGAGCGTAGGTCCCGATCCCCTTGCCGAGATTGGGCAGCGCCTTATGCCCAGCGAACCGATGGTGTGTCCTATATCGTCTTCGCGTCTTATCATAACATTGACCTCGGCTTCCTACAGTACATCATCGCCAATTTAGGCTTCTCGCTGAAGTTTGGTGGAATTGACTTCGAGAACATTCAGCTCCCTACCGTCATGAGTATTGATTACATCCGTGTCTATCAACCTAAAGGCCATAGAAACATCGGATGTGATCCCCAAGACCATCCAACAGCTGCGTACATTGCCGCGTATGCTCTTATTTTTCCATTCCTCTTCCCGTGTACTCCTGACCTGACTTGCACCTCGAAAACCACAGATACCAGGAAGCCTACATGAACCCCAACCTGACATATTGGAAAGATACTAACCAGCCTTGGCCCAAGAACCGCATGACAACGGGGTCGTGCTAGGGCGAAGTTAATACACAACGTATTCTTCTTTCGGGTCAATGAAATGCCTGAACGCACCCTTTTTCCATGGGCGGACCTCCGCTATCCCAGCCAGACGCCCGTACTCATCATGCATTATGCTTCACACTCTTTTTCTCTTTGTTATGTACTCCGTATATTCCAACAAGGCCACCCTTTTTCTATCTGTCGTTTCGTCGAGGCGTTGGAGGGGGGAGTA
This sequence comes from Macrocystidia cucumis, assembly GCA_001179725.1. Taxonomy (NCBI): domain Eukaryota; kingdom Fungi; phylum Basidiomycota; class Agaricomycetes; order Agaricales; family Macrocystidiaceae; genus Macrocystidia; species Macrocystidia cucumis. Next base: position 22,777 of record CEMH01204417.1, on the reverse strand, counting down.
AACAGGAGGTGAATAGAGCTCCGTAGGCGGTTCCAGAACTTTCAACAATGCCGGATGGGAATCATCGCCCTGTTTCTGCAAGCTTTGGTTCATCGCTGACTTGAGCCAATTAGTCGTGATTCGCCCCCCAAGTCATGGTCCTCCAGGGCAATTCGACCATTATAGTATTGAAACTTGGCAAATAACCTCCACCGCGGATTTTACTCATTCATTTTCGTATTGACCTCCCTTTCAAAACACTTAGATTGGAAAAAGAATTTTCTGGAGCTCTTGGCTTTCGCGGTTGAATTCTGTTTGTGGGCTTCAACGCGCCAAGGAGTGAACTCGATCATCATCGAGGTCGAAAATTAGTCTCTTTCTCCCAGACCCAAGAGGGGAGCCATGGGATTGTCTTGGTTTTTTCTCCGTGGTGTCGACATTCTCCACGACGATGATGAACAATCTCCAAAAATCTTGGCAACATTCGTCGTTCAGCGAGTACCGCCTCAGAATGACACCGGTAAATGTGTCAGTTCCGCCCGTTGTTTTGTTTTTATGGCGGTCCAATCGCATTTCGAGGAGGAAAGTTTTCCCTGGTTCGAGCGGTCAAAAATGGTATGATTGAACCACGGCCTCGTCTTTACCAGTTTTTTTACTCCCACCCATCCGGTCAGCTTGCAAATCCATCGGATTTCCCAGTTGTCGGCTGTTCCAAGCCTGGGATGACCTTTCTTGAAGGGGTAATGTTTGGTAAATTCCAGTTTCTCGGGCGTTTTTTCTATTAATAATAAACTCTTATGACGCCCAAAGCAGCCGTAGGCCAATGAGGACGAGTTTCGAAGGAGCGCGCCAGATCTTCGTGTTTTTTCTTCGGGTTTGCTGTGGTTTTGTGAGCTCAGAGTTCAATTGAAGTCATCTACCCCTCTCCCGCAGATTCGTGAAACCGTGATGGGCAGTGGTATCCTTGGCAAAATGTGATATGATTAGAGCCTGGGAGTGAGGGGCTTGTTTTGACAATGCTTAGTGTCGCGAGGGAATGTCTTGGGAAATTCCCACCGTTTTATTTCCTCGATCACTGTGCCCCTCACTTCTTTTCACTGTCAATCCCAATGATTCATTCTATGCCATGCTCTTCCGCTTCCTTTGATCACCTCTCCACAATCAGCAAGGCACGGAATGCTTGGTGTTCTGACATGCCTTGAAGGCCGTCCGCGGCGGAGATTCTTCCAGCAAATCGCACAGAAAACAGTTCAATGCTAACGACACTCAATGAGTGCGCAAAACTTGTAAGTTGCATTTGATATCTCCGCATGCAACACTTGAAATATTAAATATACAGTCACCCATCCTTTCTGCGGGACATTATGAATCCTTGTTACCGAGAGACTCCTCTTTTTCCACGCCAACTTTCGTTGTCCTCTCTGGGGTAATATTTCCCGGCGTCGCACTCTGATTCATTCACCTTGGCACGCTATTTTTAACCCATCATTGTTCGCGCTTCAAGGCGTCTTTGAGACCACCACGCCAAGGCTCTCGTCGCGTTTTCCCAGAAATGTACCGTCGAGGGGATGTCTGGAGCTCTGGTTCAAACATATAAAAGGTGCTCCTGTTCTCTGCTGAAAGTCCAACTTCACAGTTAACATCCCAATCAACCTCAGAGCAACTACATTCCACCATGCAATTCAAACAGAACTTTGTCCTCTTCGTCATCGCGGCTGTCATGACAGCTGCCTCTGCCGCACCGGTGAGTGTCCTTTCGTACCACCGTCGCATTTGATACTCAGATAAGCTTTTTCTAGGTCGTTTCTCCAGGGACCGGCGCTCTGGATTTAGGCTCTACTCTTGTCACTCGGGAGCCTTTCATTGTCGAAGCGCGTTCCCCCAGGAGGGGAGATTCTCATACTCGCGTCGAAGCTCGTTCTCCTCGACGAGGCGACTCCCATACTCGCGTTGAGGCCCGTTCCCCCCGACGAGGCGACTCTCACACTCGTGTTGTAAGTTTGCTCTGTTTTTTTGACAACTGATTGCCTTTCAACTGACCTAATTTAGGTCGAGAAACGAAGGCACGGTGACTCGAGGAATCGAGGAAACTCGCACTCTAGGCGTTCCCCCAGCCGTGGCCGCGGTGATTCCCGCAACCGCATTGAAGCACGCCGTCACGGAGACTCGCACGCGAGGGTTGAAGCTCGTCGACATGGAGATTCCCAGAACCGAGGTAACTCGCACACCAGGATTGAAGCGCGCCGCCACGGAGACTCCCGCAACAGGGGCAACTCCCACTCCCGCCGTTCCCCTAGTCGCGGCCGCGGTGACTCCCGCAACCGCATTGAAGCACGCCGACATGGAGATTCTCAGAACAGGGGAAACTCGCATACTAGGATAGCGGCGCGCCGACACGGAGATTCGCAGAATAGGGGCAACTCGCACACCAGGATTGAAGCACGCCGCCACGGAGACTCCCGCAACAGAGGCAACTCTCATTCCCGTCGCTCCCCCAGTCGCGGCCGCGGTGACTCTCGCAACCGTATTGAAGCACGCCGACATGGAGACTCTCAAAACAGAGGAAACTCACACACTAGGATCGCAGCGCGCCGACATGGCGACTCTCAGAACAGAGGCAACTCGCACACTAGGATAGCGGCTCGCCGACACGGAGACTCCCGCAACCGAGGCAACTCGCACTCTCGTCGCTCTCCTAGTCGTGGCCGCGGTGACTCTCGTGGACGCATCGAAGCGCGCCGACACGGTGACTCTCAAAACCGGGGCAATTCTCACACCAGGATTGCAGCACGCCGACATGGTGACTCCCAGAACCGCGGGTCATCCCATACCAGGATCGCCGCTCGCCGCCACGGAGATTCCCGAAACAGAGGAAACTCCCACTCTCGTCGCTCTCCCAGTCGGGGACGTGGTAATTCTCGCAATCGCGTCGAAGCCCGCCGACATGGCGACTCCCAGAACCGCGGGTCGTCCCACACCAGAATAGCTGCTCGTCGTCATGGAGACTCCCGCAACAGAGGCAACTCGCACTCAAGGCGCTCTCCCAGCCGCGGTCGTGGTGGATCTCGTGGTCGTATTGAAGCCCGCCGTCACGGAGACTCTCAGAATCGTGGCTCGTCCCACACTCGCATTGAGGCCCGCAGACACGGTTCTCGCAACCGAGGAGACTCCCGCAACCGCACTTGAAGTTTGAGGGGCGAGCCAGCTGGTGGCGACGTCGCAGTGAAAAACTAAACATCGGACTACATTATCCGCTCATCTCATTTTTCTTTTCATCTCTTTCCTCTCATCTTTCCTCGTATCTCAAAAAAGGAAAAGCTGTGCAAAAAAAAAAGACCTCACCCTCGTGCGCTTCCGTTTGTCTCTTTGTATCTGTACCACTTTACCTCGGCTTTGATATCGATCTCCCTCTTGTACATCGACAACATCCAGTAGCGTTGAAAAAATGTGATGACTTTTCAGAACCAATCTCCGAGAAACATTCAATAACGAGCTAGTAAGATCCTAATTAAGAAGATACAGGTAAAAGCTTGATGCAGGTATATAAGGCAACTAAGTTTCGATACGAGACAAGATCCAGAAGAGATCTTGGTAAATACATCTTTAACCATCGAGATGATGTCCTCGATTTTATATATCGCGCCATGTTCCGGCGGCCATCAATCAGAACTGTTTGCTTGATCGTCGTTCTGAACCGGAGTAACCTTCTTCTTTGGGGTCATTCCGAACAGCTGCAAGCACATATTAGTCAGGTTGACGGCGATTAAGAACACAAGACGGCTCACGAGCTTGATGTCCTTCACACTAAGCTTATTCAATCTCGCCCCGGTACCCTCTCCCAAAGCAGCGTCAGCGAGACCTGGGCCAATATTGATAAGGGGTTTCTCAGATCAAATGCGCTAGAGTGGACGAACCTAACTTGACATCTTGAAGTCTCAAGATCCTGTGAAATCTCAGTAACGAGAGCCGATTCGGAAAAGAGTGCACGGCGCTTACTGTTCCTCAATGGTACCTTTCACAACCAATCGCTTCACAGTGACCTCCTTCTCTTGCCCAATCCGATGACATCTGGTAAGTTCTTTCAGTCCAGCAGGCGGAGCGGAAGGAAGAAAAAGAGCAGGACCTGTCATACGCTTGTGACTCGGAAGCATAATTCCAAGACAAATCCATACTGGTTAAAGAGGCATTGGTTTGCAAGTCATTTTACGGTCGTAATGAATGCAACTCACTTGACAACTCGATTCGCGGAAACGAGATTCAACCTGAGAGGGAGACGACGGATTAGAAGCAAGTCAATCAATAAACAGGTTTGAACTTACCCCACACTCCCGGATTTCGTACTGGCGCACAGTGAGCACAACAAAATATTGAACGAAAACATGCCCGGTACCTGATGAGTATAACTCTGGGTCCTCCAGGTGATTTGAAGGTTTGTAGAGTCGCTTCCCTCGCACGGCGGTCCATCTTTCCGTCGAACCGCAGGGTCTGGATCCCATGGCGAGAATACAAAATCTCGATAAGATCAAGCATCGAAGTCCCTAGGCTCGGTAGTCACAAATCTAATCTTCCGTCGCACACCCACAAAGAACTCACATTGGGAGTAACAAATAACTTTATCCCCACAAGCTTCCCATTCCTGCACGAGTCTGAGCATTTCAACCATCTTCGTACTGGGTTCAAGATCATCATCTCCTCGACTCCAAGCAGCAAGAACAGCCTGTGAAGGCCCTTCACTATCCGCCGACTGAGAGTTGGCGTCGATCTTGGTCATAGAAGGGGCGGTCGATCGCCCCTTTGCCTTTGCCTTCTTTGGTTTTGAACCCTCACCCTTGACTACGACGTGTTTTGTCTTGACAGATGGATGAGCACACCGAATATGGTCTGAACATGTTCTCCAGGAAAAGAGAAAGGAACCACTCACTTCCTGCTTTTGGCGCTTGACAGGGCGCGTTTCAAACATAGCGCCGACGTCTGGGAGTTCGTCGTCGGAATCGTCCAAGTCTTGTTGTTCGAACGAAAATTCTTTCGCCTCGTCTTCCTCCTCCTTTGTCTCCTCTTCGTCCTCTTCCGGAGAACGCATTCGGGCATCACGATCCAATTTCCGTTGTTGCCGTTGTAATCGTTTGAAATTCCGAAGATCTTTGTCTGAGGGTTCAAACGCGCCGGACATAAAAATCTTCCCCGGGCTCAAATCCGTCATTTTCTTGCAAGTAGGACCTAGGAAACGCCGCGGTCAGAGTTTCTCCTCGGAAGAACACGAAAGATCAAGATGAAAAAACGAACAGGGGCGGTGTCCCTTCGCGACAGCAACTTCGAACGCTTTCTCGACTGCGAGATTCTCCTTTTCGGATCCTTGCCCGCTGCGAACAAGACCTACTGAGAACGAATCAATGACGCATGTGGGACGACCCACAATATCCCATCGTGATTGATAGAAGAGCCGGTCAGTTCCAGAGCACAATCTGGTGGAGAAGATGAGAGCCCTAGTCGCTAGAAAAGGGTAGCGTCACAGACCGAAGCATATCTCGTGCTGGCAGGGCAAAACTCGACCGGTATTATTCATAAACACTTGACGCACACCCCATCAAAACGTGGGCAAGTCATGAGAATGCGGCTCGACGTACTGTCCTTGCAAACGGGGCATGTTGGGGTATCTTGTTCGTCCTCAAAATCGAAGGAACTCGATGAATGTGCTCGAATCAAAAATCTTCAAAACACAATGAGCAGAGGACGCGGCGAGCAACTCAAGTACCGACTTTCGCTTGACCTGAACCACGGATGAGACATAAACAACAATTGGCAACGATCACACCCACCTGTTCCACCCAGGGGATACCCATGACCTTCTTTGCCCGTCCCAACTCCTTTTCAAGCTCAGAGCCGACAAGTAAGGTGGGATCCTCGAACTCTTCGGCAAGATTCTATCAGGAAGATTAGGGAGAGCACCCTCTCTCAAGGAAAGCGGACCAACGAGAATTAGTTGTGGGTGACAGCACAGCTGCCGAAGTCTCAAGATCATAACCTGAGCTTCAGTCAGTCCAAGGAAGAAAAGGTGGACAGGAGGATTCGAACCAGAATAAAATCATAATTCTTCATCACCGATCCTTCCTTGATGAATTTGTTGAGTTTATTCTGAAAGTTGACCTGGAAAGTTTGATAGAGCTAACAATTCGAATCCGCCCCCTCTCAGAACAGTGAATCGGGGAGATATAGCGAAAAACGAACATATTGTTCCTCGTCAGAGAATTGCAACCAAACCAATTCAACCGTCTTCTTAGGAAGTTGCAGAATAGGTTTGCCTTCAATCGTCGAGTTTTTTGTGCGTCGAAGCAGAATCGGTTTCAATATAGCTTGGGCGCGGAAGCCTAGAGCACTCTCCAGTTTGTGATCGGTAACAATGGTGTCAAGGCTCACCAGCCAGAGGGGCATCATAGACTTGGACTTTGGCCTGACATATGTCAAGATGAGATCAATCGGGGTCCTTGTTGTTGCACTTACAACATGTCTGTTGAAATCATCCCAGTCGTTCCATGGCCGGAACTTGCCAAACCGCAGGAGCCCATAGATATCGGCCCTGGACAAGGGTAAGACTACGTTGACGTCGAAACGGATTGACCTACAATGTGTTTGTGACCGGGGTCCCAGTCAAAAGCCAACGATACTTAGCTCGCACATGTGCAATGCTGATGCTGCACATAGTGGCTCTGAGAACTTGTGAATACAAGAATATACGATGCATGCTGAGGGAAGTGTGGTCGTTTCTGACCTGTTACGAATAAACTGCGCTTCGTCGACAATGGCGCGGAAAAACTTCACGTGCGAGAGCAGACCACTAGGAATCTGTTAAACGTGTCGCATCGAATGAGATGGCTCGGAGCGCACCCGTTTAGGGCGAGCCATTCAGCTTGATCTTGGAGTGTGACTCCCTTCGGAATATTGAAATCGCCATGGAGCGTTTGATAAGACGTGATGATGACCTATGTGTGCAATTCAGACGCAAAGAAAGAGACAGTAACCGCGTGACTAACATCTTTTGATTTCAATTCCTCTTTGGTCTGGGGAACAAATTTAACCAAGGCATTTGACGTGACAGAACCGTATCACCTTCAGTTTGTCTTTGCCGTGGTGTATGTGGACCTCGAAACAACCGTTTGTCTTCGACAAAATCTCGTCTTTCCACTTCGAAATGGTTAAAAATAGGAAAGAGTTTGTGCGGACGAACAGACCTGCTGGAGAAGAGCAGCGGGCACAACTATCAAAGTTGTTTTACACGAATCCTGAGGCCCGGGTGGGTTGCTGACCATGGTCGCGATCATTTGGACGGTTTTCCCGAGTCCCATGTCATCGCTTGGGGGTTTCAGTTGCCTGACTTCTGCTGACATTCACGAAACTCACGCAAGAATACCCCCTCGATAGTCAGAATGCTCCTGTTCCAACATCCTGGGGGAGATCAGTTACTTTCAACTCATGGCGGGGACCCACACTGACCATGCAACACCAATGGCTTGGTGACTGAGGAGCCTAACCTCCATTCCAGGTAACAAATCTCGCTGACTGGAGAGTGGTTGAATGAAACGGGATTCGTATGAATGAGAACGCATACCCTTTCAAACCAAGCTTTTCCATCGCGGCCATGACAGTGAGACCATGGCTAAGATTGTCTATGGATTTGGTGACGAAGGCGGCCATCCTTTGACGTAGACGCCATCAGTGCGCCGCGAAAAAACATCCAGAATACACCACAGAACGAACCGCTCAACTTGATCCGGCCCACCCTGGTCGATTGGAAGAGGCACGGACTCTTCATCGTAGTTCAGATGAAATCCTGAATGGTTTCTCAAGGGCTTGGCCTGGAGTTGCGCATTGGTATCTGGTGAAAAAAAGTTTATAAGAACAAAGTCCGGGAAGTTGAAAATGAGTTTAACGCACCAATGCGCGTCCGCTGGCCCGGCACCTGCTGAGATGAGCTTGAACCAGTAAAGTCGATGAGGTTCCACGAGCGCTTCCTAGGATTTTCCAGGGCGCCTTTTTCTTCCGATTCACTACTTTCCTCGGGTGCTGGTGGCTCCGACCCCTGTCCCAGTGAGTAACAGGGAAAAGAAGAATCAAGCGCGTCAAGAAGACTTGAGTTTCCCATTAGCACGTTGAAAGTACGCGTTTGAAAGGGGGAATGACGCTGAGAGAATGAGCGTGAGCAACAAAGGTTAACGTTAAAAGAGTCAGGGACTTTGGCGCCTTCGAGTCAACTCGTCACGCGTCACGCGTCAAAGCTAATTAGTGCAACGCCGTAGCCACACACGACCAAATACACATTCAACCCCGGGCCGGACAGCCCTTTCCCCACACTTCCACATCCCTTCCGATCGTTCAAATGGATTTAGGACTGAACGGCGTCCACGTCCTCGTCACAGGTATGAATTAACCGCAAAAAGCCAATGCTGAGACTGCATTAGGTGCAAGTGGCGGAATCGGTTTAGAAATAGTCCGCAATTTCCTTCGTAAGGCAAACGACGTCGAACCTGCACAATTTTTACCGTAATGCAGAGCAGGGCGCCAAAGTCACCGCCCACTTCAACACTACCCACGAAACTTTACAGCCTATAACCGAGGCTTTCAATCGCGGCAATGTACAAACAAAACAGGCGAACTTGACCAAGGAAGATCAAGTCGCGATGTTATTTGACAATGCCGCGAAATCCTTTGGGCCAGTGCAGATAATCATCGTTAATCACGGTATCTGGCCGACTGAGGAGAAGCCCCTTCAAAATATGTCTCTTGAGCAGTGGAAATCAACTTTGGATGTCAATCTGACGTCATCATTTCTGGTTGCCAGAGAGTATCTGCGACACCTCGAACGAGCGGCCGACGAACTCAAGGCCCATGCGAATATAGTATTCATTGGAAGCACCGCAGGAAAATATGGTAACACCATCGCTCATCCCTTGGCCTTCTTTGACTCAAACTTCACTCCAGGGGAAGCAGATCACGCTGATTATGCTGCGTCGAAGAGCGGTTGATACTTTCTCTAGTAATCGGATCCTAACTCACCTAATTTCTACCACAGCTTTGATGTATGGGCTTACTTTATCTCTGAAAAATGAGATCGTAAAAATCGCGCCGTTGGGTCGGGTGAATTGTGTCGCCCCAGGCTGGGTTCGAACGGTGAGTTTGGTGCCACCTTCGTGTTCCACTCACCCGCCCACAACCTCTTAGCCTATGGCGGAAGAAGCGTTGAAAAACCCAGTGATTGTTTACCGCTCGTTAGCGACGTACGATTCGACTCTCTTTCTTGTAATTTCTTGTTGACTGAACAATTTCTGTGGCTGGCATTAAAGCACGCCTCTGAAGAAATTTTCAACACCGCTGGACATTGCGATGCAGGTCATTATGCTCTCCTCAAAAGTGGTCTCTGGTAATGTGACTGGGCAAGTTATCATGGTCGAGGGGGGAATGGAAGGTGAGCATGACTTCGGTCCGAGAGTCCCATGCTCAAGGGTAAAACAATGGGTCCTTTTAGGGCGTTTGTTAAACCTACAAGATGTCGTTTGATAAGCCAACAACCAATTTTTATCTGCTATGAGACTTAGCAGAACTGGTGCCATTGTCGATAAACACGCTTGAAGATGCCAACCCTGGGGAAGGTTATCCTGAAATGAATGTGGCGACATCAGCAAAGGGGGTTTCTCCGACCTCGGCTCCGGATACTCGATCCCACGCTGGGACTTGCCTTCCTCGCAGAGCCACATGGGCCTTGTGCCTCGGCCATGCAACGCCATCCCACCTGAGCGAATAATGCGTTCAGATCGTATGTTTGGAAATACTCACTATGAAGGGGCGCCTCTTTCGTATCGATTGCGGAGTCTCTGATCTTTTGGGCAATGTAAGTATTCCAGTAAAGTTTTGACATCCTGTTCCTCCTAAGGGTCTCTGGACACGTCAAAGTAGATGGTTCCCCCTCGCCCCAGCCTGATTCCCCAGAATGTAAACGGAATCTGTTGCAAATGAAACAGTTTCTCGAGAGGGGCACCTTACACAGCCATTGCGAAGACTGGGGATTCAAAAATGCGGAATCAATCACACCCAACTAAATCTCGGCCATTTCAACCCTTTGTGGAGGTGATTTACGAGACACACAGATCTAAGTCTCACGCCCTTGACACCGTCCTCTTCAAGTTGGAACCAGTCTCGGGAGGTTATGTGGGCTGTACGTACGCGTCCACGTGGAGAAACGTATCAGATATCGATAAAACCCCAGAATGGGGAGGGACCTCCGGGGAAAACTCGTTCAGATGTGGACCGCAGCCCTCCCAAAAATTTCACAAAAATTTCGGCCGATCTTGCAAAATATGCAAGACGTGTATACGATCCTTACACCGGCCTTTGGCCCAACCCTACCCCATATTTCTCCGAATGTGCTTGAGAGGAGTATCTTCCCTTCCTCTCGGGCTCATCGTTGGTACCCTTCATTGTTTCCGACGACGACGGACCGAAACGTGCACAGCATGGAGATCGACAACCCCTTCCTTTCCTCGCCAATCAACCCTTGTAGTCATCGAGCAGCATCAATTCATCACGACAACGACACAAACACGAACACGAACTACGACGCGTTGGACAGGTTGATGAGCTCAAATCTCGCGCTGGAGGGCCATTTCTTCCCTTTTTATCTGCCACTTGTTCCATTGTATCGTGTTTACAGAGGACCCACACGGAGGGATCCGTGAAATCTGAGATTTCTCGATACCGTCCCGAAAAAACACATGGCACACGTTTTGGAGGGTTTTCAATGATGAGTTACAATTTGTCGATCGTATATCGCCCTGGTGCTCACCATCTCTGGAATAACAATTTAAGCGTCTCGGGACGACTTTTGTTCTCCTTTGGAATAATGCGTTGATCTGTTTTTCCGCTCTTTTTTTTTTCGTGTTGATGCCATCTCCGCGGTTCTGGTACGAGACTGCTCATCGATCGTGATTCATGTCATATCAGCACCCCTTCCCAAGGTCTTTCCCTCTATGAGAACGTTCGTTTCTTCAAAACCCCCTCCAACCCTGAATATTGATCATGAATCGCCACGTGGATTCTATTATTCTATTCAAATCGACCACGCGAAGTTCCGCAGATAACCTGACATTAGAGAGTGGATGAGGATGGGATCAATAAGGACGAGTCAACTACTGAACACGAACGTGGTATTGCCACGAGAACGCCAAAAATCTCTCCCCGAGCCTGTGGACATGCGCAGGGCCACATGCGAAAAAAAAAAGAACACACGAAAACATTACTCATTCAAACCTTGCGTCCATATGTCAAGGTCGTTACTTATCCTGCCAAGACGGCAGTGAACGACAAAAAAAAAACGCAGGAAACGAGAAATCCGAAATCGAAATTCGAAGATACTTTCCAGAGGTCTCAGTATCACTAGGACTAGTCGACGGGCGCCCTCCGTGCTTCTTCATTTTTCACGTTCCTTCTCATTCTCATTCCGAACCTTCCAGCGATCCTCCGAATTCCTCATCACTTCTCAACTTCGACCTTCAATCAATCCAGTCATCCTAAATCACCAGTTCACCACCACCAGCCTCGCTTCCTCAGTAGTACTATATGTGTGTATGTATGTAGCTAGAAACACACACAAACGCGAAAGAACCAA
>CEMH01204411.1:36100-48384 GCA_001179725.1 Macrocystidia cucumis | reverse complement strand
CTTTCGTCTGCCGAGAGATCCCGACGGCTTGGGGGCTGTCCCATGCGGACGGTGTTACGTGTGTCATCAAAGGGCAATGCAATGGCTCGCCCACAAACCGACATCTCTTCACCCTGAGAACACCATGGACTGCGGATCGGCGTCACTTGCTGATCCCCAACAGATTCTACATCTCGAGAATCGCATCCCGTCATAAAGTCCAAGACTGTCGTCAATGAGTGTAAGTCAGTCTCGCAACTTCGACCTGATGGCTCCTTAACGTTTGTGGAGACATTAGGGGTGTCTTTAGCATTCGGTAGCCGGGGGAGTCCGCCATGCTCAACCAATCCATCAACGCTCCATCTGTGCTATCGTAACGTTCACACCATATTGACATCAAAGCTGCGCCGCAGTCACGACGGTTTCTATATCTAAACAACCAAGCTTGACGTTCTATATCCTCAGGTCCTCGCTCTTCAAAAAGGTATCCCGTCTCGTTGTTCCCTTTCACCCTCATGTAGCTTAAATATATCGTCCACTTCAGAATGTTCGGAAAATCTAGCCTCAAGAGCTCGGCAGAGACTGCGATAGTCCCAGCCCGCAGCACTCCCACCTACATTATTACAGATACCCCGAGCATCTTTTCTGACGACGAGATGCGATGGCAGGCGGCCCTTCAGACTCTTCAGGATCGGATGTCGACATACAAACAGCTGGAAAGCAACACCGACAACCCCACGACGGAGACCGCAGCCCAAGACGTCGCATCCGCGCTCCGCGACGTCGGCGACTCCCATACGGATCCAAAAGTGAAGAAAGCGTTTTACCACAAGAGTCGCCTTTTCAGCAAGGGCAACCCAGGTCAGCGATCGTCGGTATTGCACGACGTCGGAAAAGGGATCGGTCTCCTCCTCCTTACCCCCTTCGCGTTGGCCGCCGTTGCGGTATTCTCTGTGGGAGGAATGATGTATGGTCTAGGGTCCATTTTCAAAGGCATCGGCTCGCTTTTGACTGCCGGATTCTTGAGATGATTCCTTTCACAAAGTGTGTATTGAATTCACATTATGACGCTTCTCCGTTGACGCATCTCATCCTACCCAGCAATCTGAAGTTTCCCTCTCGGACTCATTGCGTTTTATGCTTGACATTTTCCTATGCTTCACCTCGATCTCCCTCGCTGCTTTTGCCAGCTTTTGTTATATATAAATGGTGTTCATCTGAATTTCGATCTCCATCATGGATGAAGGTTCCAGAGCGGCGAATGTCCAGCGGTCGAAAGGCCAAGGTTTGTGTCCGCAGTCCTCGATCAAAGAACCCCCGTAACCACCCATTCACTGAAGTTTAATGCCGAAGAAATGGCAACACATCCCCGGTGGATGATGGACGCCCTGTCGGGATAAAAGGAGCAGTAATGCATTGTGACGAGAGCAACGAGTTCACGGACACGTGGTAAACACACGATGATTGTAATCGACTGCTCGGAGAACAAGTTTTTATGAGGCGACACGCAATAGCGGGCCGAAGTCCCACAAGCAGCGAAGCTCAAGGACTTTTCGAGACAGTCCCATTGGATATCGAAAGACTGACTATAAGGTTCTTCAGCTTCCAGTTATAACGGCAGTGGAGGTTATTAGTCAATGCGGAGGCATTGACGTCGTAATCCTTACATCAAGTTGACACGAAGCTGCTGCGCAGTCAAAAGGGTGTATTATCCAATCTGTTCAGGCAAAACTCCCATAACTTCGCTCCCCCATTGATCAAAAGTATCAAATTTTGTCGCTACATTTCGTGTCCAGAATGCTAACACATTTCGTTGACCATCAGCATGTCTGGCGAAACTGGTTCCAAGAGTTCAGCGGAGGTTGCGCTCATCCTGGCCAGGGCGAACAGCAGCGACAGCACTCCCACCTACTTTACCACCAACACCCAAACCATCTTGTCCGACCACGAAAAGCGATGGCACGCAGCCCTGCAGACTCTGCAAGATCGGATGTCGACGTACAAACAACTGGAAAGCAGCACCGACAATGCCGCAGCAGAAAGCGCAGCACAAAACGTTGCATCCGCCCTTCGCAATGTTGGCGATACCCATTCGGATCCAAGAGTGAAGGATGCGTTTTACCATCAGAGTCGGATTTTCAGCGAAGGCAACCCTGATCAACGATCATCGGCGATAGCTGACATCGGAAAAGGCTTTGCTCTCATTCTCACAACTCCCTTTGCCTTAGTCGGCGCAGTGTTATTATCTGTTGGAGGAATAATGCACGGCGTCGGGTCCATCATGAAAGGCATTGGCTCCCTCCTGACAAGTGGGTTCTGGAATTGATCTCACCCCCAAGTGCTTGTCACAGTAATGTTGTTGCGTATCCATCCTTTAGCTCCTGGACATCCCTTTCCTTCGTCGTACTTAACATGTCTGATATTTTCTTACGTCTACTTCACCTCGTCAAAGGTTCCTGCATCGTTGCTACACAAGGGTTTCGAAGAATTGCGAGGACTCCAGCTGTATATGAAGTCAACAACATGGATGAAAAGCTCATGCCATTTGACTTTTTTCAATGTGAACCAACGCATAATGGCGAAGAGAACTTTTAAGACGCAGAAAGACGCGATATTACCAGAGTGCAAGGCGAACGAGCCATAAATGGGTATTCGTGCTTTTGGACACGCATATGGCGAACGAAAAAGTGCTCGTTCATGGAAACAAAAACAAAAACAAAAAGATGGTGATGAGAGTGGGATTCGAACCCACGCCCCGGAGGACCAGATATTTGGTGAGCATCACATGCTCGGGTCCTTAGTCTGGCGCCTTAGACCGCTCGGCCATCTCACCGTGTAAAGCAAAGGAATGTTTACAAATATATAGCGTTGCAAAGTGGGCCCTACCGGAGAGCCTCTGCCATCGTGTCATCCGTTGTAAAACGCTTCCAGGTTCCATCAACTCTGTTTTGCGACCCTCGTGCGCCCCATGATCTCCCTTCATATTGTATCCATCTCCACTCAGTTCAGGATCGCCGAATCTCCTCTGAACGATCAATCACCGAACACCACACAACAACACCACCACCATTTCCCCCAATGTTGATTGAATCCAAGATAATGTCCGGCTCTCATTCTGTTGGCCATAGGCACAAGGGTTCTCGAATGGATGGCTGTATAAACTCATGAACGAATGGGCAAATGGACTCTGTCGCATTCTCATTTCACCACTTGCCAGCGTCGACATCATGGCCCTCACCAACGATGAGTTCATCACGATGGCTCGCTACTTGTAAGCATCGCCGCCGTTCTGCGTTGATATCCCCCCGAATTGACAACGCGGGTTTCCAGAATGGTTGCGAAGATGTATTCTTTAGCTTCTCTGGGTGTGTTTCCGTTCCTCGTCGTCGAAATCCATGGATCGTACCACTCACCCCATCACCCGCAGTCATGGCGATCTTTGATATTTGTATCACTTTCGACATGGAGGTTGAACGCGTGTGGAAGCGCAAATTCACCTTCCTCACTGGTTTATTTTTGATCGTCAGTTCTTCTCGCATTACTCTTACATCCATCCTCTAAACCCCCGCGCTCAGAATCGATACTTTCCCATCTTGTGTTATACCATCATCACCATGTCCTTTCACATGGCGTGGACTCCGGAGGTCTGCCACCGCTACATTCTCTTTCCTGGGCTGTCCAGACTCGTTTGGACGTTTGCTGTTGGATGTAAGCCCCACCCGAACCACCTCTTGATCACCATTATTCCAACCCGACTTCCACAGCCATATTTATCTTGCGCGGCTACGCAATCTTCTCTCGCGACAAAAGAGTTCTCGTCGTTGGGTCTCTGCTCCTCGCAACCACTCTCGTGCTCAAATGCGTGAGTACTCTCCTCCAAATGCGTCAACACCATGCTGAAGTCCATAACTCAGTGGGCTACATTGGACGGAACAAGTCTGCCCCTCCCGGGAGGTGAGCCCTTCCCAAACTCTTTGAGCCAACCTAATTTCACCACCCCCTAGGCCTCGTTGGATGCATTCTCGTCGGCAAGTCGACGGGGTAGTACGTCTCGCCCACTACTTTGTACTACTTTCCTCGCTCACCCCCCATAGCCGATTTGCCATGACGTGGATCGCGGAGCTTGTGTTTGGTTCGACCATTTACTACCTTGCGACTTAGTTTCTTGCTGACGCTCATCAAAGACTTTATCGTCTTCACGGCAACTCTCCTGCGCGTAATCACTCTCTATCGCATCAACCGAGGCATTTCGTCTTCGCTTCTCGCCCTCATCCATAAAGATGGTGAGGAGAGCCTAGAAAAGGCAACAGAGATCATCGCTCATTGAAAATTATTTCACAGGTGTCACCTACTTTGGTGTCATCTTCAGCGCAAACCTGCTCAGTCTGTTCATCTATCTCGTAAGTCACCGAATTCAAACTTAGCGTTCACCGTTATCTGAACTGTCTCCTAGTTTGCTCCGGTGCGTTAAACAGCTTGCTTCAACACCACCGGCTCCTGATATATTTTTCAGCCCGGACTGAAAGTCGTCAACGCTTCGTTCAGCGCTCTGTAAGTACTTAATTGACCCACTTACCAGTGTATATCAACACCTCACCGCCATCAGCTTGACAAGTGTGATGGTCAACCGCCTCATTCTAAACATCCGCGGCGCGATATCAACCCTTACACCGCACCCACCCAGTGGGCTCGGTCAAGCGAGCCTCGAGCCTGGGATGTCGCCAATTCACCATTGTATGCTATGTCGTTCAACACATATTATGGAAAACTCACAGAAAATTCTCAGACGGCACGAACAAAATAACCTCGGACTCGCCCGGGCTGGTCACTTCATTTCGGGACCGCGTACCCAAGCGTCAGCATGTGATTAGCGACCTGGCGGCGCAGTCGGAGCGTAAGCGCTCAGGCTGGTGGGATTTCGCGAGGTCGTAGATCTGGTGGATAACAAGGTCCCATCACACGGGCCTTACTACCCCGAAGTTAATAATACGTCTTTGCTTCTTGAGTAAACCGTTTCTTCGGTTTCGCCCTCCATCCTCGCAGAAATGTTCGACCTCATGTATTATCGTCGATTGAATCGATTGGACCCCTCTCTTTGTGCCTTCTGATTGATACTGCATAGACATGCGTTCGCGAACAGCCTCATATCAGCAAATGTCGTGAAGATGCGTGAAGGGACGATACCTCATGTCTACATGTTTGACCCTTGACAATGATTTCGGAGACGGCTGCCGATGACCACACAGGGTTGATCTCGAGAGACAATGAGTAAAGCCGTAAGAATGGATCGCGTGGGCCCGATCAGCCTTCTACACATTGGCAGCGAACGAAAAGAGCAGTGCCGGCCCCCGCATGATCGTTTGCTGTAAGATATAATCAGCGTGGGATACCAGAGAGTAATTTTGGGAAAAACGAAAAAACCAGGCCCATCAAATCTGGCCAATATTTCTACTTTCCACAAGGCGTTCGCTACTGTACGGATCGCCGAAACCAGAAGATCTTGTGGAGCAATCACAAGAGAAAACACAACATACCGAGCAAGAAACACGAATCGCTCAGCGCGAAAACGACGAGGCTGTCAAGGCGGGCATCCTATCAAGATATTCCTGAAACCACATGTAAGCCCAAATCTCGAAGGGGCGATTGAAGAGGATGCCCGACCAGCCGCTCATTCGCAGCGCCACAATCTGGACTCGCGACGGCCGTTCATATTACTCAGGGGCCAACAATCCTGAAACGGTGTATTCATTCCCTTTGGATGAGCTCCTTCACGAAAATGGCGGAAAATCACACCTTGAATTTGCATATTTCCATTTCGTTGGAGTGATGTATAATTGCAACAGTTCGAGATTTGCAATACAAGGGGACGCCATGTCGATCAATGGCCGCGTAGCTTGAGATGGCTCATGAATGGATAGTTAAAATTTTGTTGAATGTGAGCCAGATTGGCCAACGACGTATGACCTGGATCCGGTCCGGTCAGGTACCAGTTAAAACAGAGAAAGGGGTTGGCGAGCGCTCCAGCGGGGTCAGGAGTATATATATAATCCCATATTGAAAATAAATGCGTAGAGATGCCCACCAACTAGACGCATTCATGGACTCGAAACGCCGACGGGCAGCACCCCTCTGACGCGTTGTATGTCAATCCGATTTTCCACACGACTCTGAGTTAGCTTTCTATGTTTTTTTTTCAGTAGCAAAGCGCATATACATACATAAAAGGGGCTTTGAGGCCAACAATAGGGACGCGACTGAAAGAATAGCATCAACTGATATGGTTTTTTCCACGCAACGCCAGTTTAAATGTTAATACAGCCTGGCCAGTCATAGGCGGCGGTTGCTCGCTATCATGGATGGCTGATGTTGATGGTGGTGGGGGAGGAAAGGATGGTCGTTCGTCCGTCACGGACGCGTCACGGTCCGTGCGGAATACACAACTCAAAATAACACGCAAGGGAGCTGACTCACTCAGGATCAAATGGTGGTTTCAGGTGGTTTCCTTGATAGTGTGGGTTCGAATGGCACTCAATTCGAGTCAATCACTAGATCATTGGTATTTTGATATCTGACTACTGCTGAAACTGACAAGCAAGCAACGCCTCCAAAAACGAACGGAAACAGATGCATGAAAATAGCCCCCATCATCATATCACTGTCACATCTGATGGTTCGATACTCGTTTTTTCTTCGAGAAGGCGAATACAAGTGCGTATGTCGAACTGTGACAGATCGAATGGTTTCGATTACTTCCCCCCCGTCACCCGCGAGGAGCCTTCAGCCACCGAGTTCGATGACTTTCCAGCGGCTTGCATGGTCTGTACATGTCTTTGGCGTGCAAGAAGAAGGAACAAAAATTGATAAGGAACCTCTTCTGTAACGTCTCACTTGCTCGTATGCTGAGGTTGGCGTGAGAGATCAATGTTCAACTATCATAGATGTTTGATCATCTATGACAGTACCAGTCTACTTGTCTGTGCAACATATGATATAGAGCTCCAATCGTTTGATCTCAGCAGGAGATTTCTCGCCCACTTCCCTTCCTTTCCCCAACTCCAGCAGTTGAATGGTATGCAATCTTTCTGTCTATTCTTCATGAGACCAACATCGATCCTTACTCTAGCTAACATGGACCGAACCCAAAATCCGCCATCTCGTAATGGAAAGCAAGTCCTCCAATGGGACGACTCATTGAGTGCACTTGATAAAGCCATCCTCAAATACCACGAAGCCGAAAGTTCTGGCGACAAAGAAGCGATTCATGCCGCAGCAGAAAACGTCGCCCTTGCATTAGGTGCGGTTGGGGACGCTGGAAACCCAGCATCTGCAACAAATCCTCACTTCAAATTACCTGGGCCACGGAACAGCCGAAGAATATTGAAAAACACGGGGAAGGGCTTCGTCATCATTAGTTTATCCCCAATCATCATAGCAGGAGCATTGCTCTACGGCACTGCGAGGTTCGCCGTAGGAGTCGGTTCAATGTTTGTAAGTAGGCCCCCCCGTCGGGGGACCTAGATACCCCCACAAACTCCAGCACGTCTACACACCATTTATACCTTCTACAATCCATCCACATCTGCGAGCACGACTCTAATCCATTGTACCCCTTACCCCGTTATATCCTCGTCCGTTGTAATTCAAAGGGTTTCGAGCGCGACGAGGTTGTTACAGATACCTTGGTGATAAGAAAGTGTGAACAAAAACACGATTATTCGACATCTCGCGCAGAGGCATGTCGCGCCCCTCCTACTTCACCCGTTCCTCTTTCTCTTCTGTTTCTTTTTCTTTTTATTATTATTGCCACTGCCGTGAGTTGACGGTTGCTGAGCACGACCGCCTTCTTGACGCCGTTGTTCTACGACAAACTGATGAAAATGCCAACGAGGATCTACTTGCATAATGGACTCGACGAGGTCCTATAAGGAGGTCGATTTATTATCAACGGCTCATATAGTTAGCCGGATAATCAAGACTGCGCACATTGACAAGTTTGTTGTAATGAGTTTTGACGACATTCCGGAAGCGGACGTTCTCTTTTCTCAACAGCCTGAAACGCGAATGAGGATCAAAAGATATGAAAGCGAGTTTTACAGGAACATGCTTGTGAATGTGCCGATTGCCTTGTAAATCTTCCGGCGCAGTGAATGGTGTAAGCCACTCGAAAGTTTTCCTCGTCTTGAATCCAAGCCAGTAGTTGTAGAAGTCTTCGACAACAGGTTCGTCTGGACCACCCCCTCCATGAAGACAATCGCTAGCTATCCACAACGATGTCCTTATGCCAAATGTCGGAGGCGGTTTACCCCGCGACTCGATCTCGTCGTGCGCGAGGCAGCGAAAGAAGTTGTCTATCACCAAATATACTGACTAGCGGATATTACGCGTCAACATGGGAGGCAATAGGAAGCTCGGGGGAAACAACACTGACGTTTTCGGTGCCAAAATTCAGCCAATATACCGGATTCATGAACTTTTCGAGAGAGAGGATGAATTGACAAATATCTTCGACCGTCATTCCTGGGTCAAGAGAGTCGTGTCGAGCAGAGTGCTTGATATACTCGTCGAACATAAAGGGCGACACCTGCGGTCTCGGCGGTTCCTCTGGTTGTGGCTGGCGCTTGGTGAAAAACCAATCCCACCAACTCGATGCATGAGATGCATTATCGCTCCAAGATCCAGGAATATCCGATGGTGTCTGATCTGTCCGAGTGGAGGCTTCCGGGACCCGAGAACGGGTGACATTATAGCGAGCTCGTTTCTGAGGTGGAAAGATCAATCAATTGGGTCGATTGCAAACCAGGAAAACTTACATGATCATCCTTCAGTGTCTTCTCCAAAGCCTTGTCAAAGACAAATCAGAAAGAGATCAGGACCAGCTCTGACCTCGTATGCTTCCTTGACCTCTTTGAACCGGTTTGTGGAACCCTCGATGTCATCGGGATTCTTATCTGGGTGATGCTGAAGAGCTGCTTTCTTCCACGCGTTCTAAACCGAGGAGAAGATATGGCAATCAACGCGACACGCCAAAAAGGTAAAAAAAAAAAAAGGATGAAGAAAAAATAGGTCGAGGCAAGAAAAAGCGGCAGGAGAGTAAATCAAAACAGAACCCTACCTTGATATCGTCTGTTGAAGCGTCTTCATCCACCCCTAAACGCTGATAAAAGTCCATGGACTCAAAATCAGGGCGATTGACAGACTCTGCAGCACCCATGCTGTAATTTGAGATGGGAGCCGCTTTACAGTTCGCGTCTTGAAACGAAGAAAAATGCGTTCGGATTCTTGACGGTTGTTCGTCTTTCACTTTACCAAAAATGGTCGCGGGATGTCCTTTTTGGGTATAAATGAGTTTGATGCGAACAGGATGAGCTTCAAACGAGCGGCGACAACGCAGTCCAAGCCATCCCTGCGAACAAGAAGTGATTTGACGTTGAAGGAAATCTCTGATTCAGCTGGACCGCCCCAGTTCAAGTTTGCTTGGCAAGGGCGCAAGCATTGGTGCCTGCGGTCAGGTCAACCGGGCCGGGCTTGTCTCCACGCGAAGACTTCACCACCACCGCCTGTTATGTAGTATTACAACGCCCAAACATCCTTCTCCATGATTCGCATCGAGGAGCTGGAGAGTCTATAACAGTCCTGTGCCTCGTGGACGTATTCCAGAATTCGACATTCGACACGTAAAAGCCTCCGCAGGGTGCCAGCGTCGTGGCATCCCACGATCGACACCTCTTGTTGCCATTCCACCATGGCACCATCTTATCGAAAGCTTCAGATATTTGCCGTTGCTATCAGTGTGCTCTCCGTCATTTACAATGGCGCAGAAGGTGGTGTGTCTATCGGATTTGGTGTTGGTAAGCTTGACCTTTTCTTTCCCAGCGCCTTGCAGCTCACCAAAGCCTGTGTGAAGACTCATCTTCGCGGTCATTGATCTTTTATGGGATCCAGTCCGGCATCGAAGTACTGTCCGCGCTCCTTGTGGTTTGGAGGTTCAAAAAGATCGCCCCCCCAGGCGAGGAGCGGTGTAGTGCACTGACTCCAGCTGAGCTCCGGTCCGTCCACACCCACCCCTTCTTGACCTGACGAAAAGGAATACTTACAATCATGTGCCCAGGCTCGAGAAATTTGGCACTATCGGTATCGGCTTACTTCTTATCGCTCTCTCCGTGGCCACCGAAGGGAGCTCCATCGCGGCTCTTGTGCTTCACCACAACCCTGATACTTCCAATGCGTCGATTGTCATCTCTGCTTCGGCTCTCGTCATCATGGTGCTCATCTGGCTTCCAAAACGCTACCTCGCAAAAGCACTCGACAGTAGCGTCATGGAGGGCGAAGCTACCTGCTCACTCAGCTGTATCCAGCTCACCATCGTCCTTTTCGTCGGCAGCCTCGTCTTCAGAGTATGGAAGGGAGGCTGGTGGTTGGATTCCGCAACGGCTATGGTGTTGGGGCTGATGTTTGGTTGGGAAGGATTCAAGATGAGCAGGTGGGCGATGAGTAAGGACTTTGGTGGCGGGTGCTGTCCAGCTCCTCACAGGGCTGAAGTTGCGAAAGGTGCGGAGTTGGGAGAGTTGTATCGGGACCTGTGCGATTGTTGTCGGGAGAAGGACGAGTGCAAGAGCTCTGGATCGTGTCAGTGCTCGACCGATACAGGCGTTGTAGGCGTGCAAGTGAAAGTGAGCTCAATAGACTTGGAACCTTGTGTCAATAATTAACTTCGGATTGGACAGGATTGTTGTACCCCCAAGAAAGACAGCGGAGAGAAATGCTGTACCCATGAACTCACAACAAACTCTTCCCATGCCACTGCCGTCAAACCGGGAGCTGTGAAATTGCCGAAGGCCGACTGCTGTGGCACGAAGGTTCTGGCAGCGCCAATCCCAGATAATTGTTGCACTCCTCCCAAGACTGCGACGGTTATGGATTCTTGCTGCGCTGCAAAGGAAACTCCAGAAGCTCTTTGTATCGGGAGCACCTGCACACGAGATAATGCTACGACTTCGAACAACATCCCTCGTGGTCTTTCTCTCGGTGGAGGTATTCCTGGCGATGTCGCCGAGAGTTGCGACTGTTGCGTCAAAGCCGAAACGCCCAAAGTCGGGGAGAGCACGAATCCCATTGCGGAGGTTTCTCGAACCTCCATGTCTTCCCACTGTTGCGATGATTGTTGAGCTCGAGAGGAGTCGAGGGGGCTTGTTTATAACAAAGTAAAACGATGAAACGTAACTCTTACTCTGTGTCCCCACTTGTAAATCAATTCTGCTGTGAAGTCAAGTGCTTTCAAAGCGATAAATTCACCACATGAGGGATATTCGCAGGGCCCATTGTAAATACAAAAGATGTGAGGAGTAAATTATAACACGAATAATACGCGACCTGTGTCCATTCGGAAGTCAAAGAGCTCAGTCAAGGTGTCCAACACCTTTCCAATATTTCACCCATCTCCTAGCATCCTCCTTCCCAATGGGTTTCAGCCCCTGCAGTGTTCCACTCAACTGCTGTGATTTCTTCGTTGAGAACGCAGATATCCCGCCAGTCTCTTGTCTAGAACTTGATAATTGAATCTCGGCAGTTGCAAAAGCGGCAAAAAAGTCGAGTAGTTTTGCCGCAGGCTATGAGCGAGCAATATTTTAGCCCTCCACTCGGCAGAGGAAAACCGTTCGGGCACTCACAATATTGTCAAGTTCCGAATCTGAAGAGTTCTTGACCTTCTTATCCAAAAGTGCGTACCACTCGTCGAAAGGAATGACCCGAAGTGTCTCTTGATCCAACCCACGTTCTTCAGCAACAGCATCGGCGATAAAGCGAATGACATCATCCCACGGCACGGGGTGTGGATGAACAAAGTTCAAGGCCGGAGAAACCTCGCTGGTGTTCGTAAAAGCAACATCAAGCAACGCGTTCGCAGCCGCATCCATAGGGATCCAAGATGCCACCTTATCTCCCAAAAAAAAACAATCAATATCGACACGTAATAGATAGCGAGAAGAGAAAAAAAGATGAGCGCCAAACTCACTCCAATGGAAGTCGGAAACGCGCCCAACGCCAGACTTGATTTGACAAGAATAGGCACCCAATCGCTCGTCGCCCATGATCCATTCGGCTTACCGCCACTGATCTGTCCTATGCGGAGTGACGAGAAGTTCAACCCGCTTTCGGCTAGTATCTACGGCGTTATCCATCAATCAATCAAGCGATTAGTGGATGGGGAGGTTGAAAGGACTTACACGTTCCGCAACATATTTGCTTTCCCCATATCCACCTCCCACAGCCACGCTGGCGTCTGTGATGACTTCTTCGGGAAAGGCACC
>CEMH01204411.1:11798-29496 GCA_001179725.1 Macrocystidia cucumis | reverse complement strand
CAGGGGATGGCTTGGTGCGCTCTCTATCCTCGAACCCTCATGCCTTTGAGCCTCATGATGTCTAGTAACGCAACCATTTGTAACACCATCTTTATACGAAAAATACATCGGCAAAGGTCCAATACCCGTGATAGACGAATGGTCACTGTCTCTCGCCATGGGCTCAAACCTTGTCCCCGAGATGGAAGAGCATTACAAAACCTTCATTGTGGGTTTATTGAGCGAATACTCCCGCCAACACGGAACTGACCACCTTCTGCAGACGGAGCGCGACTTCGCCGAAATTGCAGGAGCCGGTCTGAACTATGTACGCATCCCACTCGGGTTCTGGGCGATTGAGACACGAGGCGCGGAACCGTTTCTGGAGGGTGTATCATGGAAATACTTCCTAAAAGCGTGAGCACACCGTGAGTATACAAATCCATCATCCTATGCTGATGAAGCCGCGATAGCATCATATGGGCAAGAAAATATGGGTTGAGAATATATCTCGACTTTCATGGGTTGCCAGGCAGCCAAAACGGTTGGGTATGACTTCATCTTTTCCAAGACTTCCGTCGGTCGCTGATCTGCGTAATACCCTTGTCATCAAGGATCACTCGGGCCGCAGTGAGCTCCTTTCATCACCCATAGTAACCATTGAAATCGCTAACGGCCGCCTGTTCAGATGGTACAATTAACGTGTGAGTCTCGCCCACTCCTGTTGCACAGCCATGGGGATGGCACTCAACTCGGGGAATACATTTAGGATGAACGGAGTGATGGGCATCGCAAATGCTCAACGCTCCCTGACCTACCTCCGTGTTCTCGCGCAATTTATCAGTCAAGAACAGTACAAAGAGGTTGTGACTATGCAAGTGACCCTTTCGAGAGTCAATCACGCCACACATACTGACGCGCCCTCCTTGTTTTGCAGAATAGGTGTTGCGAACGATGTTCGGTGGGATCAGATTGGGCAGCAGGGCGTGCAGAGCTTCTATTACGCAGCGTATGATACGATACGGAAAGTCAGGTGCGGTTCAATCCCTTGCCTTTTGTTCGAGAGACTCAGAGTTTTCACAAACAGTGGTTTGGGAGCTGGTAAAGGACCGATGATCGCCATTCACGACGGATTTCAAGGTGTGTTCGTATGGGAAGGGTACATAATTTTAACTACGCATCGCGAAATTATGAACTGAAATGGATACTGCACAGATATCTTGAAGGAGCTGATCGGTTGGCTCTGGACCAACATCCAGCGAGTTCCCCCTTTACTCCAACATGGCTGCCCCTAACCACAGTCGTGACAGTACCTCCCTTTCGAAGTGACCGAAGCTGAAAGGTTTGCTTCTGCAATGATTGCTATAGGTCGCCTCACTGATTTCGTCATGTGGACGATAACAGCTTGCAGGACGTGAGCAAGCGACCCTGGTAAGGAACCCTCATGTAGCCTCCTCCCAACGAACCCCTCACGCCACATCCAGTGAATGGGCGCTTGCTACGAACCGGTCAATGGAAACATTCGGAGTGACGCTGGGCGGGCAATTCAGTGCTGCCATAAACGATTGCGGACTATGGTAAATGTTGGACGTGTGACGGGACAGAACAACGAACGACTCACTTCTTATCAAAGGGCCAATGGGATAGATACCCCATCAATATATCAGAATTGCTCCCCTTGGGACGACTGGACGGTACTGATTCTCCGTTGAAAACCCTGTTCTTTTTGTTGACCGTTTGCGATAGAGTTGGGACGAAAACACTATCGCCATTCTCAAACAGGCCACCCTTGCATCTATGGACGCCCTCCAAAACTGGTTCTTCTATACGTGGAAAATCGGCAATTCGACGGCGAAAGCCAATGCTGGAAATGGTGGTGGAAGGAGCACCAGTCCGATGTGGGATTATAAACTTGGGTTGGAAAGGGGTTGGATACCAAAAGGTGTGTACCTTCACGTCCTGAAAATCAAATCCACATCTCATCACGCCGACGCAAAGATCCCCGAGAGGCAATAGGTCAATGCGCCTCAATACTGGGGAATTCTTCCCAGTTCCATGGTGCTCATCCTGGAACCGCAACCGGCGGTGTACGTATTTGAAACCTTCTTCTCTATCTATCTCTTGCTGATGCCTCTTGGGAAAATATATCAGGCTGGTGCTGGAACGATATCTCCTTCTCAAACCGTTCTTCACGCATTCCCCCCTAGCACACTCGCTCTCGCGCCTTCGCCGTTGTCTTCAGGTTTTGGTGTATCTCCCTCCGAAATGTCCTTACTGCCTACGTACACACCGACTGGATCGTTGAAAACCCTGGCTGTGCCAACGTTCACAAAAGCACCTCAAGATCTACAACCCGGTACAGGGTGGGCAAATCCAAACGATTCGGCCGACGGCGCCTATGTGTGAGTGATCCTCTTCAGTTTGCTCTTTGCCAAAAATGTAGCGCACTCAACTTGGACTCTTCTTACAGCTCAATAACAGGGTGTCTGTATCCCGAGTAAGTGCGCGTTCTTAATGGTGTGAGTCAGGGAATCTGACGGATTCACCTGTGAAATATAGTCCATGGAACGCAGTGGATGTGCCGATACCCGTTGCACCATGTTAACTTAATGCGATGTGGTTTAAACTATTGATGAATCTGTGGACTGTTTCTTTCTCGTTATCTTATCACCTGGGTTTTTTGTTGTAACTCGTTCTGAAATTCAAACCGTTCTTGACACTCTCGTTTCGGCAGATTCCGCGCGCTTGCACAGCATCGAGAGCGGTTGTTCCCACGGGGTGTTTTCTCAAGAATTGCCCACTTTTGCAGCCGCTCTCAAGATCCAAACCGCTGGTATTGAGCAGTGCACATAAGTGAGCACGCGTTTTTGTCGTAATTTCAGTGTAATTCACGGGAGGTTCTTGTTTAGCATGCTCCGAAGCCGTGGTAGCCGAAACATTCCTGTGCCCTCCGGCGATGACAAGAACTCAACTCGAACTATTTCCTCGTGTGGTACACTCACTGATGAGCCCAAATCGCCGTCGAACGCTCCACCCGAAATATGGCAAGAAGTTTTCGCGTATCTTTCAGGCCCTGAACTGAAATCCCTTGCTCTCGTTTGTTCCGGTTTCCGACACCTCGCACAAATGGCCCTGTTCCGCGTCTTTGTCGTACACCCCATACGACTCTCAGAACCTCTCAATTATACCAATGGAGAGCTCCTTTACGAAACGCACCGAGTATCGTCTACTCTCGAATCCCAACGACTTGCGGCGTATATAGAACAAATCCACATGGTTCCACGCATTACCAAGTCGTTCTTTTCCCAAACCAGACTTCACCTTCCGAAGTCAGATAGGTTGGCGGAGCGCCATCTCGATCCGGTTTTTGAAGCTCTGCCCGAACTGCCTCGACTCCAAGACCTCGCCTGCACACATATTACGATCTCCTTGGAACGTTGGCGCATTTTGCGTTCTCTTCGGATCAGGAGCATACGACTCCAAGACGTTTCCCTGATAGGAATGGAAGGCTTGGAAGAAATAGTGTCGCCACCACAATTTTCAGAGCTGACCCTCACTCGCTCTCGCTCTTCCCGACCTCTAATTGTGAATCAAGCCCAGGATCGACAAATGATTAAAGACGCTTTAAGGTCCCCAAACCTTTTTAGCTTTACGACAAGTTTGAGCGAATCCATCTCCAAACTTCTTGCGCACAACGGGCCCCTCACGAGCCTGACGTTGTTGGAGATTCCGACCAACTGCCTTGGGTCTTCCCTCTTTCTCGATGCAATGTCGCTCTGCAGATCCCTGAGGAAAATCTCGCTCTCCCTTGCGATAGGCGACACTAGGCTTCCCCCTCCTTTCCACATTCCAGCCAATATCCTTCCTCATCTCATCGCTTATACCGGCCCGCGGATGTATGCGAGCTCCTTCAATGAAGGCCGGTCACTGCGCGAGATCCAGTTCACCTTGTCGTGTAAGGCCCATGATCTACCCGACACCCTAAAGGACCTCAGAAGCTCTGCACTCCTTGCATTTCGTGCTAAAATATTGTTTTTGCAACCTTCGGCGTTCGGAGCAGTTTCGGAGCATTTGCCGGAACTCCGCGAATTGAGCTTTCGCTCGGTGGAAAGCTGCAATAGGGCGCAATTAAGCAAAATACTGGAGTCCTTTCAACCTCATGTGAACATCAAAAACTTGGAACTAGACATAGCACCGCCTTTGCTGAGCTGGCGGGAAACGAAGGAAAATTTTCTCAAACTCGGAAACGTTTGCGTTGGCTTGCTACGTGTGAAATTTCCTGCGGTCACAAGAGTAGAGCTACACCTCACACCTTCGTCCAAGTCCAAGTACGGCCACCTCATATGGACTCGACTTGGAGTGGGGAATCAAGGGGATTACACGTTCGCGCACCCAGAAGCCCGCTTCAAAAACGCTTGGTGATCGCACGGACCCATTTACGACTTTTGTCGGTTTTCTGCCACTTGGCCGATCCTGGGAGCGCAGTTGAAAGAATATCCTCGAATGTGGTGGCGGTTCTCAAGTGAGCAGATAAACTCTTATAGGATAAAGGTCAGAGTGTACTCCTTCGGTTTTAGAAACTTTGTTCGATCTGCCAATGTTGAATGCCTAAGTCCGCTCCATCGGCAAACTTGGTGTGGCATGCGTGAAGGAACTCCGCCGAGGAAAGCACGGCCGTAGAATTTCCATCAAGCCAGCCCACGCGGGTGGAAATACCTCAAGGATAATCCCCCGAAACATCCAATCGTCAACGACATCCCAGCAAGAAGAGCTGACATTCAAAATTTTGATGTTGTCACCGAAACACGCACAAAGAGCCAATAACTCGAAGCCATGAGTTCCGCTTCCGCCCAAGAAATTTCAGCACGTTGGACTGGAACGGGCATGGCGTAAACGTGACCACATCGTCTGGGAAACACAGTACAGACTCCTGAAAATCGTCCGTTCCACCGCAAGATACAAACCGGCAGGCTGGAGTGGACGCCACATGACACAATATCTCCTAGCCATAAAGTGTCCTTGCACGCTGATGTACCCAGCCCGTGATTGGGTTGTCCGAGTCAAGACGTACTCTTGCAGCGACAGGGAAGCAAAAGCTTGCGAGCTCTGAGGGTCCAGCTCCAAGCCCCTCATCGTCTGCAAATCGTCTGATATCGCCCGTTGACCCCCGGGTGAACGGGTGGATGAATAAGCACTTTCCAGACGGCTACAAATCGCCGCAGTGAGTGGTATTCCCCAGATGGACATTAGTTGACACCCCAACCATGACCTCTCAAGACTCCTTCACATTTGACGAAGGCGAAAGCCTGTCCTACTACAAATCTATCTTTGAATCTCAAACCGATACAAGATATGTGGGTGGTCGACATCGGAGAAGGCGGCATACCGTGACTGTCATTTTCCTCATCACTTGCCTAATTAGCTTCATCCTCTATAACCGCCAATCTTTGGTGAGTGTTCCTACAAATAATTGGCTTGCGACGTGTTTGAGATGTTCTTCAGCTTAGTGGCCATGTCTCTTTCCCATCTGATATCACTCTCGACGAGTGCGCTCTTTGGTCAAGACGCACTTTCAGCCCCGGGCACGGATTTCCGCCCAGTGTCATTTATCACACATTCCACCTTCCACTGGAGCCTTCTGAAGATCTACTGTTTATATCGCGAGGGGCTGACGCCATGGGCACCATTATCTTTGATCAACAAGCCGAAGAAGTCAGCTCGGATAGGGTGATCATCCGTGTCGACGTTCAAAACTTTGAGCATTTTCAGCAGGAATCAAAAGTGTGCCTCATTCGCCATAAGGGTTTTCAAACTGGACTAGGCATCTTCGTGGGTTTTCTCGCCTTTCTACGTATCGGCCTGGGCAGCTGACAGTCACTGACAGACACCAGAACATCATCGCTTCCTTAATTTTGGCCGCCAACGTAGCAGAATGGTTGTTCGGGTTTCTTTTCCCCACGGAACCAAAGAAAAACCTTTTTCTCTGAAAAGTCTGACAACCGACATGCCTTCGTTTCTGCACAACATTGGCGACATCGGGCAGACTACGAGGTTTAATTGTTTCCACGTCAGTTCTCAGAACGCCCGCATCGTTTCAGAAGTAAGCTTTTCACTGGGTGCTCTACCTCGTTCGTTTGCTAACGCCCACAGTCACTCACCGCTGACGATTTGGTTCTCAACACTTCCGATGGGGCGGTCGAAGGGACCTTCAACACTTCGTCTTTGATCAAGATCAGCACATCAGATGCTTTCATCAACGTGAATGTGAACCTTCTCAACCACATTTCCGACCCCTCCACAAAGGCTGTCATTCGATCGACAAATGGGTACGATTAAACTCTCGAAAAATCCGCTGTCTGACAATTGTTTTTCTAAGTGCATTGAAGAGCAAATTCAACCTCGACTCCACTCAAGGAACAGGGGGTGCCTTTGGGATCGACGCCCACACATCGAGCGGACCTCTCACTTTGGACGTACTTTCAGCTCCTGTCAATTCGAAAATCCAGCTCAACGGCCGGACGGTGTTTGAGGCAGCATCTGTTCGCCTTCCAAGTACATTCGAGGGGTGGTTCTCCTTGTCTACTTCTGACGTCAACGCAGCGGTCACTCATATTTCTAAAGACGTGGACGACCCTACCGGTAAAGGCCGTCGGCGCGTTGTGGGAATTGGTCGGTCTTCCCCCCATCACAGCGTAGCTTCTGGGGGTGTCTATTGGTCGGAAGAAGGGCTGGGCTGGGGCAATGTCTCGCTAACAACGGTCCTTGCCCCTGTTTCTTTGACCGTTTGAAGTAAGCACGTCGCGAATGTGGGTTCTTCTGATAGCGTTGCTCGTTCCAGAGCCCTCAACTTCCCTCTTTCCATTCAGTTGTCGTAATACATGCCAGGCTCCCTTCTATCACTCTTTCCAAAGTCACAATTTTGTGCTGGAGGTCCGACAAACGCTTGGCAAAAATGTTGTCCGACGATCACATTTTACAGCATCATATAAAGCAAATTCAATCTGTAATCTATAAGGGTTTGGAGGGTGAATTCGCTGTCGCCGCGCTTCATCCGTGTTGATCACTCTTTCCCTTCCACCGTGATTCACATATGAGGGCAGCCTCGATATATCCACCATTACCGCTCTAGCCCACTTCCATACGGACTCGAACGTGAGGGACCCCACTCATCAGAACCACAGGCGCCTCGCGTTGGTCATGCGATCCGTCCACCAAATTTCTGCGATGTATTAGTGGGAGGAAGGAGGAGGAAGGAAACGCGGCAACGTCACGTTGTCAACATCTCTATTTCCCATCGAGATGATCTTCTGAGTGTTTGAGTATTGTTTCGGTGATGTGGTTCTCTCGTTGTGGTTGGTTTTTAGCACTCCGATTCTTGTCCATGGTTCCCACTTTTGTATCGATCTCTCCTTGCGGTAAATACTATTCAATATTTTGCTGTGTACCCGTCACCGGCGCTTGTCTCGTCTTCAGGTAATTACCAGTGAGCTAATTCGACTGGACGGTGAGTGGGCAGTTCATATCTACTTGTTATGTCGACCAGGACGATAGCAGGGTCTTCGCATGTTGGAAACATCTCATGATCACGCACTGTTGGTCGTTGGAAAGGAAAGGCAATAATTGCAGTGAACGAATCGCTATCAAACAAAAAGTACGGGCCATGTGTATATAAAGGCATGGAGGGTTTCTCCATCGAATGTTCTGCTGTCCGAGACTACGGTCAAGATATATTTATTGTCTGTTCGCCAACACCATATATATTCAGGCGAAGTCGGTTGAAGCCATCGGGTTTAGTATTGCGTGTCTGTTATGCAGCAGGGATCGTTCAGCGGATGAATGAGGAAAGGAGCGACGACTAATTTTGCTTACTTCGCTTTGATATGAGAAATAACACCATCACGTTGAAAGAGGCGTTTGGATTGTGGCGAGCAATGAAGGCATTTATGAATCTGAGCTGGCGAAGCAGAAGTTTTTTTCTGCTCTTGGGAAGGGACGATAGCAATGCCATTAGTCTTTGGATAAACTCCTGGCATGTTGAATATATCCTCAGGCGCCGAGGGATCTGCTATCCCGTGTCTGAAAGAACATGCTTTTGTTAGCGGCTCAATCAGGCAGGAAAGATAAGGACAACTTACCTGGTTTTCACATGGTCGGCAATAATTGGGTAATGCCTTGGCCATTGGCAGAAATCGGTACAGTGATTGCACACCCATAAAGGAGCGTCACGTTGCGGGTACTGTTCGCCCACAAACTTCAGCAGCTGGTTTTCTGCTGAGGTCAAAAGCTGCCATTTGTTTGAGTGTGGCAAAACGTTGCAAAGGCGATGAGCGACCTGACGGGTAGGAAAGTCAGGGACTTTATTCCGATGGAAACGACGAGACGAGTGGGGCTTACTGCAGACCTCCACGTGTATGCCGCTCTGCCAATCGTGTTCGAGTGCATCCGAGAGGGACATTCTGCACAAAAGAATCTAAGCCCTCGCCGATCCATTTCAGCTGCTGTAGTTGTCAAGGGGTCTAGACCAGCGATCTTCAGAAGAGCTTTTACAGTGTCCAACCCAACCAAGGACTCATGTAGAATTGGGGTTTCTGGTAATCCATAGTTGTAAGCGTGGGCTGGCATGCAACTGTGGGTGACTGCGCCTTCCCAACCGATAAGGGGGTGGCCGCGGTTATAACCTCCTTGGTTCGCGTCTTGGCGGCAAAACCTGGAGGGGCATTCAAATACGGCTATCGCTAAATCTAGAGCATCGTGCGATGTGGGCGGTGCTCCCACAAACTGGGGTTCATCGGGGATCTCGCCGGGGCTGAGGGTATTGGGGCATTTTGGTGTTTGTTCCGTGGATCCTTGCGGCGGTGTTTGTGATAGCGAAGTGAGCATAGACCTCAACTCCTCCTTCCTCACTTCGCTCATTTCGGTCACCAGGGTTGGAAGGCTCGCAACTGGACCGGCAAAATTTGGTGCAGCGAGTAGAGCTTCAGTAGGATCGTCGATGAGGTTCCGAAATTGAGGAGATGCAATGATGTCGCAAACTGGGGGCATGTAAGGCCACTGGGAAGGGGAAAGCGATTGTTTGTATCTTGTGTAGAGCTGTTTGACTAAGTGGGTGCGGTCCAGAATACGCCTCGCCTTCTCCCGTTCGAGCTTTTCTGTTTTCTTCGTGATGATCGATTGTTCGAGGACGGGCAAAAGCTTTTTCCAACCTTTGAAAATGGCATCAGTGGATTCCCATTCGTCGTACAGCTAGAACTTACCTCTCTCCGTAAGATCTTTGTCTCGATTCACGACATCGTGGTACCTAACCAGATCCAGATCGTTCTGCGAATACCCAAGGGCCTTCAAACGGTTGTTTATTCTGGGGTATCAATTAGTCACGAAGGGGTTGAGAGTTCAGTAACATCTGCTTACTCGGTGACTCTACGAGTGCGAGCTGCCGACCGAGCGTGATACTGGTCCGCGTTGCGAATTTTGATCCATTCGTAACAAGATGTTGCATGCTGGCGTGCACAATTCAGCGACAGACTTTGGGTGGATAAATAACGACAGACCTTGGCAACATTTTCCACTAACTCCAACCTCCCTGCGAGGAATTGATCCAATTCCTGTCGCGCACCAATCATGCGAAGCTGCACCTTTTTCTGCAAAGCTCCAAGCTTCTCAGCAAAGTCAGTGATATCGGATTTCCAGTAGAATTTGCTTCCGCTGGCGTGGCCGTGTGCCCATCCCCCAACTGTCCAGACCTTCAGTCTCAACGCAAACTTGCGAACGGAATCGACGCACTGTTTGTGTAAGGAATATACGCGAGCATGGAACGTTCGTAATCTGGAAAGACGGCCGGAAACCTCGAAGCCACCACGAGGCTGTTTTCGAAGTAAGTCGCGGCAAGTGATGATGATCTGCAGAGAGATTTTTACTTCTTCTTTCGACAGGCTACGCAAACTCGACGACGAAGCGAAAATTCAATGCTCTGTATACCAGTCGTTCCGCACTCCTAATGGCAACAGTGAGAAGTGGGATAGTAGGGCGCAATATCTATTTCCCAATCACACACCTGGCAGTTCGTTCCACCAAAGAGAAGCGCGGCCCACCTCATCTCGGCCACATCCGGGGGGCATTCTGGGGCACTGAACTGATCCCTTGCGGCTTTCCAGACTGAAGCCGCGTTGCGGGATGTCAACGTGGCTCGAAATGACTTGTTAACTTTTGCCAATTTGACCAGGTCTTTGGGCGAAAGCTGGCCAAAAATCTAAGGGGGCCCTTATCAGTTTTATGGTATAACAAACAAAGAATCAAATTATCCATACTTCAAAAAGGATGTCTAAAGGCATAGTCGGCAGCAGGCTGAGGTCTTTTCGTTTCTTCCCATTTGTTTTCCGTGAAGACTTAGCGCTTTGTTGGTGACTAGTCTTAGCGCGTTTAGCGGGACGTCCATTCTCTAAACCGACAAAGTTAA
Organism: Macrocystidia cucumis; assembly: GCA_001179725.1. Taxonomy (NCBI): domain Eukaryota; kingdom Fungi; phylum Basidiomycota; class Agaricomycetes; order Agaricales; family Macrocystidiaceae; genus Macrocystidia; species Macrocystidia cucumis. Next base: position 19,064 of record CEMH01204411.1, on the reverse strand, counting down.
TGACTTTGCGACTAAAAAGGAACGAAACACCAACTTTGGTATCTCGACGGGCCGCCTTCCCAATCGCTGCCCTCGTCTCCCAGAGAATCGACCTCAGATTCTGGTTCGGTACTGAATTCACCATCAGACTCGTCTTCAAGAGGTTGTTCCTGGAGATTAGGGAGTTGAGGGAGCTTTCCTGACTGGCGTCTTGTAGCAACCATTTGTTGTATTGCGGGAAGAGGTGTGGAATTCACCTCATGGCGACGCGTTTTAATTTAAAGGTTTAGGGCAGGGCACTGCCCCCTCTCGCGACCCTGTAAGTTCGGATCACTTTGGGTGACATGCGGCAACTTTCACTGTCGAGTCACTGTCTTTCGTGACTTTTCATGACTGTTGGGATACATGCACTCCTCTTGCGCGCACATTCAGACAATCCGCGTAGTCGATGACGGGCGCTGATAGGGAGAGGACCAATCATCAGAAACGGATGGAGACTGGCGGCATTCAAAAATGCGGAGCGGGTAAAAACGTGACAAATTCAATTCAATTCAAAAGTCAATCACCAAAGAAAACCAAAGTGGCGAGGTTTGACCGTTTGAGGTCAAAGAGCTGGGGAGAAATGGTTGGGAATAAAATTGGGTCCATTGGAAAATCGCTCAAAAAATCTCTTCACAAGTTCGTCTCAACCAGAAAAGTCAAAGCTCGCCGTCATTGGGAAGGAGCCCGTCCCAACATTCCTTGGATGGCCTCTCCATGCCATACACCCAAAAGCCCTCCCATTTATGTACCGCCCCTGGAAAGATGAACAAGTCGTCGCCTTCCTTCGGTTCGGTGATGCCATGGCTGCAGAGGCAAAGTTGGTGATCAATGTCTGCCAAGCGGTGGCGCGCGGAAAGATAACATACATGTTATCAAGATGCTCAACAACAGTTGATCTCCACTTCGGAGCTTCGTAGAAGCTTGCACAGTGGTTGCACATCCAGATCACTTGCTGCCAGTCAAACCCAGGTTCGTCGAAATGCCGTAAATTGGCAGCGTCCCCAGCATCTATAATTTCCAGTTCGATCTTGGGGTGCAAGCAGCTCATCTGGTGACCAATCTAAAATCCTTGCGTTCAACAACCAGATATGGGAGGAAGCAATGGGAGGAAGCAAAATGCGGCATACCGTAGTTCTCCATTTCATCCCTTCTTTACCATAAGCGCCAAAGTAGTAATCTTTCGGTTCGCAATTCGCACACATGAAATACAATCCCAACTCGTCCATCTGGGCAGGGGTAGCCGTCGAAGGATCCAGTCCAGCCAGTCGGATGACATGTTTGGCAGCTGCTATACCGGTGGCACTGGCTTGCAAGTCCGAACTCTCAAAGGAGTAATAATGAACGTGGAAACTTGAGATATGCGAGACCGCGCCCTCCCATCCAACATAGATTTTACGCCAATTGATACCCCAATTAGCGGTGTTCATCGGTCCATGGTGTGCCTCGCAGTGAAAGATACTGGACGCGAGGTCGAGAGTGTCCACTTCGTCCTCATGCGCCTTGTTCTTGCCTTTGGAAATTGATGGGCCAACAGTCGACTTCGGGTCGGTCACAGTCGACGATGATCCGTTCGCCTCGATCTCCTCCTCAGCATCCTTCAACATTTGCCTCAAGCTCGCTTTTTTCTGCTGAGTCCAGTCTGCGACGAAGGTGGGAAGGTCGTTGGCAGCATCGTCAAAACTCGCAGACGTGAAATTATCGTCTCCGCCCTCAATGAGGTTCAAGAATGGAGCCCAGTGATAGACATCCCAAAACGGCGGCAGATAGATCCACTGATCCGGTTTCAAGCCTTTCTTGTACGTCGCATACACTTCTTTGGCCATATCAGAGCGCTCACGTATCTGAGTGTCTCGGAGATACTTGAGGTGGTCCGCCTTGGCTTTCACGAGTTCGATTTGCAATATAGGACCGATGCGCTTCCAAACTGATGCGGCCGCTGTGAAAAACCGGGTTTCATGGATTGAATAGGTTACTCACTGCGATCTGTCAATTCTTTATCTTGGTCGACCAGACTATGATGTTGCAGAAGATCGACATCAGCCTGGGAATAGCCCATTTCCCGCAACTTGGCCGATATCCTAGCGAAATTTGATCACGTTCCAGGTGTGCAAACATCAGGTGGGGACATACTGTTCGCGACGTTGATTGCACCTCGTTGTTCCAGCCATTTGACGATCTTGCATCTGTGAAGTTACCCACCGATCACATAGTGCTGCACGCTATGTATCCAGTGTGTAAGTCCATGAAGAGACACGGAAATGCCCCATCCCGAGGTGACGAACCTTGGAGATATTTTCAACCAACTTGGTTCGGCTTTCGTAAAACTCGTTGAGATGGTCTGTGACGTCGACGTTCTTCGACTTGGCGTCATGTTTCACGGCCTCCACTTTCGCAAGAAATGCTTCAATGTCTGCCTTCCAGTAGTAGTTGCGCTTCCTAACATGACCCTGGGACCAACCACCCACTGAAAGAGAATATCAGAAACCGGGCAGTATCACGCATACGTGGTGACGGGTTTCGTACCAGTGGTGGAAAGCAAGTATGGTAAAATAGAAGGATCTACGCCTGGAAAGACCGTGACGAATTTCGAGTTCACCACATAACTAGTATGGGGGACATAAGGTCAGGGAGACGCATATGGAGGAGATCTAGAAAGGGGGTGCTCACTTTCTTTTTTTACATGCTACACAGACACGTCGAAGCAGAAGAAACTCGACTTGGTGGACACCTGACGTTCCGCATTCCTACTCAAGTTTGAGCTCATCTTCTTTTTTTCCATCACTTTCATCAATTGCGCACCTGACACTTCGTGCCGCCAAATAAAAGTGACGTCCACAACATATCCGACACGCCTTCCGGACAATCCGGTGCACCCATCCTATCCCGGGCTGCTTTCCAAACAGGCAACAAGCTCGGGCTGATGAAAAACGCGCGAAACTCATGATTCGTTCGAGAAAGGTTGAGGAGGTCTTTAGGAGTAAGATGGGCGACGACCTTAAGAAAAACGGGTGCGTCAGCCTTGATACCTAACGGAAGATGCGCAAGGTACCTCAAAAACGATATCCAGCGGCATTGTGATCAACAAGGATAGATCTTTCTTCCTTCTCCCTCGAGCTACTGATTTTGTCTGGGCTTTGACAGCCCGGTGAGTCGTCTTGGCACGTTTTGCAGGTCGTTTTCCGCGCTCTGAGCCACATTGTTCCACTTAGTGTGTAAGAAAAAAAGACAAGGAGAAAACACGTACGCTTCGAGGAACTATCCAACTCATCATTCTCAACGCCAAAACGGTCATCATCGCTCTCCCCCTCAAACCCTCCCCTGTCTATGTCCACCCCATGTCCTTCCTCCACAGCGCTTTGACGCGGTTGATGCTGAGGAAGCTTTCCAGTTTGCTGTCGAGTAGAAACCATCGTCCAGTCACCGTACAAAGTAGGAGTGATGTGTGCTCAATATGAGTGTGACGGCTTGACACTGGCCATGGATGACTCATGGTGGTCGCGACCATGTGGTTTATCGCCAACACCCTGGGAAAATCATGAGGAAAGGGTTCGCTTGTCGGCTTTTGCACGCCGTGTCAGGTAAGTGCGGCACCCATCGAACATTGGGGCAATATCGATTCAAGTACTAAAAACCTCAAATACAGCGTTTCTCAGTATTGGACATGAAAAGAAAAGATGTAGGTAGTAGTCCGTATCAGTGAATGTGGCGGGATTGTAAAGCACTATTTCAACTCCTTAGTTCCTAATGTAATATCATTCCTCATCGGGAGAACCCAAAAACCGCTCCACTTGGCAGATGCTCCAGGGCGGGCAAAAAAGTCCATGGGCTCTTCGGGATCTGTTATTCCATGCCTGTATTGCGGATTTGGAAAGCCAAGTCAATGGACGAGTGTGGTCGGTAAAACAAGGCATTGAAAAGAGTCACATACACATTCTCAAGATGTTCCTCGACAGTCGACCGGCATTTTGGCGCTTCGTAATGGACGGAGCAATGGTTGCACGTCCAAATCTCCCTTTCCGCCAGGTCTCTCGGCGATGGGGCTCCATAATGGCAAAGCCTCGCCGCATCTTCGATATCGATAATATCCAGTGATATACTCGGATGGTTACAGCTTATCTGATGACCGACCTACCCCCTTGATTAAAAGGGCGTACAGGGAAGGGTGAAAAAGGATGTGCATACCGCCGTTCGCCACTTCATTGCTTCTTTACCATGAATACCAAAGGGATAATCCTCAGGCGGACAATGGTTGCACACAAAATACAAACCCGCTTCGTCCATCTGGAACGGTGTAGCCTGCAAAGGATCGAGTCCACCAAGTTGGATAACCTGTCTCGCAGCAACCATCCCCAGGGGACTGGCTTGCACATTGGTAGTTTCCAGCGGGTGAATATTGGGGGTTGAAATATGCGTAACCACACCCTCCCAACCTACATGTATCTCGGGCCAACGGGTGCTCCCATTGGCGGTGTCGAAAGGTCCGTGATACGCTCGGCAGTCAAAGATACTGCACGCAAGATCAAGGACATCGACCGCGTTCAAATAGGCCTCATCACGAAGTATGGAAGACGGTGGACAAAGAGCCGGCCCGGCGTTACTTGCGATGGGCGATGATGGGTTCAACCCAGTTTGAGCATGAACGTCCCTCAGCATCTGCCTTAACCAGTCCTTGGTTTGACGAGTCCAGTCTGATACGAATGTCGGAAAGTCAAAAGCGATGTTGGTAAAACTTTCAAGGGTGATGTTGGCGTCCCACGGGGCCTCAATAAGACCGATGAACGGGGGCGCGCGATAAACATCCCAAAACGGAGGCATGTAAAGCCATTGATCAGGTTTCAGCGTTCTTTTGTAGGTTGCGTAGACTTGTTTCGCCATATCACGGCGCGTGGTAGCCTGGCATTCTCGAAGCATCCGGACAAAATTTGCTTTCGCCACCACCATGTCTTGCCGAAGGGTCGGAGAGATACTGGTCCAGACTGCAAAGAGAAATTTGGTTGAAAATAACGAAGACCACGTTTCCACGGGACATTGCTCACTGCGCTCAGTCAACTCCTTGTTTTGATTCACCAAGGGATGAGATCGGAGGAGGTTGCAATCTTCCTGGGAATAACCCAGTTCCTTCATTTTCGCGTATATTCTAGAGAATAAGCCTGTTCATACAAACGAGGTATTTCGGTCCAAATCCTACCACGCACTGTTCACGACGTCGGTCTCGTTTTGTGGAGTTCACAACAGAGCGATTTTGAGCCTGTGTTTTCGCCCACTTGTCACAATCTTCCGCTTGCTGAAAAAAACCATGTCGTTGGGTCGTAAAGATGTTGCAAAGACCAGGGGGAGGGATGACGAACCTGAGTGACGTCCTTCACCAATTTGACTCTACACGTGTAGAAATCACTCAACCGCTCCGCGACGTTTTCTCCCTTCGCCTTGGCGTCTCTTTTCACTGCTTCTACCTTTGCAGAAAAGTTCATGATGTCTGCTTTTAGGTAGTATTTGCGGTTTGTCGTGTGTCCTTGGGACCGCGCTCCCACTGGACAAAGTAATCAATGTGAATGCCAGAGCGAACAGGATTGAGAAGCTCCGAACCATTTGTGTAAAGCAAGTATGCTAGAATGGAGGCATTCAGATCCGGGAAAAACTTCGAGAACTCTAGGTCAAGGACAAAACTAGAAAGATACTTTGTTCAGAGAAGCCCAGACAAGTTAAAGGGCGAGACGGCTCACGTTCTCTTTTTACATGACACACAGATGCGCCGAAGAAGATGAAACTCGATCTGATGGACACCAGAGTGGCCGCATTCCTGCTTGAGCTTGAGCCCGCCTTTCATTTCTTCCATCGCTTTCATCGCTTGCGCACCTGACATTTCGCCCCGCCAAATAATAGCGACGTCCACAACATATCCGAAACTCCCTCCGGGCAATCCGGTGCACCCATTCTATCACGGGCTGCTTTCCAAACGGGCAACAAGCTCGGACTGATGAAAAACGTCCGGAACTCATGATTTGTTGCCGAAAGGTTGAGAAGATCTTTGGGAGTAAGATGGGCGACAACCTACACGTTTTATCAGCCCCAATACGGATACTGGGGGGTGGATGATGCAAAAATACCTCAAAAACGATATCCGTTGGCATCGTAATCAACAAGGACAGGTCTTTCTTCATCCTCCTTCGAGACCCGTTGTGAGGTGGTTTCGTTGGGGCTTCCCCAGCCTGGTGAGTCACCTTGGTACGTTTTGCAGGTCGCTTTCCACGCTCTGAGCGACATTTTCCATTCAGTGTCAGCAATGAGAAATGGGAAGAAATACACACGTTTGGAGGATATACGCAACCCATCATCTTCACTTCTAAAGTCACCTTCGCTTTCCTCCAAGTCCTCAAATTCTCTCTTGCCCGTTTCTATCATGCGTCCTCCATGCGAAGTGCTTTGATGCGGTTGATGCGGTTGATGCTGAGGAAGCCTTGGAGCCTGGCGTCGAGCAGGAAACATTGTCTGTCCAAGTAAGTAGCGTGGTCAAGCCAATGGGAATGCGTTCCGTCAAGCCAGGGTTTGACGCCCATAGCACCCGCGGCGTTTTTACGAATCCGAGTCATCCAGGTCATTGCCATGCGCAAGTCGCCTGGCAATGACAAAAGCCTGGGAAAATCAGGAAAGGGGTGTTTCAAACTTGTAGCCTTTCACCACTTTTCGTATTGACGTCCTTGCAAGAGAAAAATTCGAGAGTCTCTCGCGCACCACAATATGTTTGCTGCTGCACTGTCTCTGAGCTTAGTCCGTCCAATCTACCTACAGAAAACTAAACTAAACTCAGCGAAATAAACGGCGCCGTGTCAGTACTTCTCTTCGGGGACCAGTTGAAAACAACACTCTCGCCCTTACCTCCGACTCAAATGGCGACCCAATTGACTTGGTTCTAACCGCCTGTGAAAGCGCGCCAAAAGAATGGGTATGAAAATTTGGTTGCGAATGGCAACATTGTTCGTCGGAGCCTATCAATTTCACGACGGTAAGCTGTGAAAGTTCTGATTTCAGTTGAGCTTGCTYACTGGTATGAAGGATCCAGAGGAGTTGGTCAGACCTGTTACTGCTCTTTCCTTTGAAGGACGAAAACATTTCTTGACGTACCTATTCCGCCCGAAGGTCCATACGGGCGAAGTGACTCTTTTCCACAATCCACCTCACGACCTTGAATCCTTGTGGCGTGTCGGGCTTCATGGTGCCCTGTGGTTTGTCATGGATACTCGGAAG
>CEMH01204404.1:4031-14762 GCA_001179725.1 Macrocystidia cucumis | reverse complement strand
CGGGCCGAGTTTACCCGCAAAATTCCCACAGTTCCACCCGCTCAACGACGCGTCCTCCTCGACGACAACGGTCATCGTCTTCGCCAACTAGCTCTATCATCGTAGTCAACATGGCGGAAACCCTCACTGAATATATCAACTCTCAAGATGAGCTCATACAAGAAGCGGCTCTCGCTCTTCCACACCAATTTTCACATTGCACTTACCCTTTAGGACCGCTGAGGTTCTTCATTAGATCATATCCTTCGCTTTCGGGCTAACATTCTACAAGACAGGCAGTTTATCTTTGTCTGACTTGCTCAGAAGCCCGTGGCTTGTGCTCGGCATGCTCAATTGCTTGCCACACTGACCATCAACAACTGGAGCTGTGAGAACACACCCACTCCTTACATTGAACTTTCATAATGCCGAATCGTTTCTAGGTTTCCGAAACGTCATTTTCGTTGCGATTGTCCCACATCTTCTCTATCTCATAAGTGCACGCTTCACACAACGTTAGAGGACGAAAATAAGGCGAATGCTTATGGTCAAAATTTTCGCGGGTTGTTCTGTCGTTGTGGACGGCCGTATGACCCAAAAAAAGAGCGCGAGACGATGATACAGTGTCTTTCGTGCGAGGTATGTTTATCCGCGAATAGCTTTCTGGGGCTCTCGGCGTGTCTGACTGATAACTTTTTCTCTCAGGACTGGTTCCATGAATCCTGCTGTAATCTGAGGGAGCGTCCTTCATCGAGGGGCTCTTCTCCTGAAGTCTTAGAGGGTCCAGAATCGGCCCAAGACGCGATAAATGATGCTCAGTCAGAAACGTCATCCTCAGGACTTCCTCCACCCCTGATATCTGGCTTGGATTATGAAGCATTCATCTGTAAAGCGTGTATTCAGAACATTCCTATACTTTTACCCTATATCGGCACCCAAGGCACCCTCATGGTCACCCGGAACAAGCCTTCTGATCCATGGAAGCGGTTTCCCGACACAGATGCAGACCCTTTTGTTGCGCCCGTCAATGTAGTGGACGACAGTGACGCTTTGAACTTGAACGTGGGAAGCAAGCGTCGTCGGTCACTCTCGTCCGCGGACGCCCCTGACGCGAAGCGTCCTCGAGGACTAGCTACTGATCCAACCCCTGTCGTGCCATGTTCAGCTCCGCTTCCCAATCCGCTCATTCAAAGTATTCTAGTCGACCCTTCCCTTGCAACGGGGGATCTGTTTTTGCTTGAGAACTTCCGGGAACGCCTTTGTAAATGCCCTCAGGTGAGATTTCACCAGGGTCATTACTCGTCAACGGCTCATTGGACGAAGTGTTTGCCGTCATTACAAGTACACCCATACCTTTTAGAAGACGAAGAAACCTACGAACCCCCCGAGGACCCAGATTCAGGTAGCTCTGATACCCTTCCCTTGTTGTTTTCGGTATTAAAGTTATGCCAGGTTTATCGTTGGAAGAGCTGGGCATGCGGGCTTTGGAAAGAATCCCCCGCGACCGCGCTATTGATGGAATACACGCATTCAATGCACTTCGGTAAGTGCCCAGATCTCGATGAAAGCACCATTCTGACCCTTGGTTCATCAGAGACGACCTTATGAAGTACCTGCGACCTTTCGCTCAAGAGGGGAAGATCGTGAACGAAAGCGATGTACGCGATTTTTTTGCTTCGTTGTCCGAAACCGCGCGGCAGTCCAAACAGTGAGAGAGAACTCTGCATTACCGTAGTCATCACCACATGCTTGTGCTCCCTGGTGTGTACCTTTCCTGTTTATTTTTTGCCATTCACCTGTGGGACAAAGCGCCTTGTTCAGAAGCTGTCAGATGCATCTATTCTTCTCCCAATGTCTACACGCACCCGGGCTGCCTTGCACCCAATTCAATGCCATATTCTCACACACCGATCCGTCCATTGAACCATTCTTGATGATCAAAGGCGGGGTAGCCGGAATAATGTCCTTCCGCATGCAACGGTATCCCAGTTTTATGGAAATACCTCGTGTAGCTTCTCGGTCGTCACAGGGTGGTGTGCTATGTGCGACGCGGCGACAGCAAACCGCGAACTGGATAATTCATGAGAGCCCCATTTCCTTCACGAGCAAAGTCAGGGGTAGCCATCGAGATCAGGTCACACCGCTAATTTGTCGTCGTTCTTTTTCTTGTGCATACTTATCAACTGAGTCAGGGCCCTTGAACGGCGGGGTGGAGCTGAAAAGAGGAAATAGTTTGACACATTTGTCTGTCTACGTTTTCATTCCGCTAATCGCTTTGACTCTCGCCTCGAGGAGCGGGGGCGAAGAGTCTAAAGTTTTCCTCGTGCGTTCAACTCGGGAAAAGAGCAGGTGTGTGCCGCGGCTGCGAAGAACCACCAGAGCCTGGGTACAAACGGCCTCTGCGGTTTAGAAGGAAATAGTATTGAAATTCCCTGCGGTCGGCATCTGCTGACGGCGCACCGTGACTTCGGGCTCTGCCTGAAGCCTGGTCAACGAAGGATCTTCTCACCACTGCGTGCGTTCTTTGATTTGATCGGCGGAAGGACAACGAGACTTCAGAAATACATCTGCATTCCTCCACGGGTGTCAAAAGTGAAGCAACTCGCCGCTACAATAACATATACATCCATCCAGCTCGGGCAAGTGGGAGTGGGTTCATGATTATCAGTGAGGTCATCGGGCATGCTGCAGGCTTGCGGGGCGGTTATCGTCATTCTTGATGTCTTCTCGCGATTGCTCCCCAGATCCATTAAGACTCTGTCCACATGGCCACACCTGAATGCCTAGCTATATTTATGAAGCGTCTCGTCCCATGGCCCTGCTTGTATGTTGTTGCGTGGCTGTATTGTCGGTATTCCTCGGGAACCCCACCCTATATCCATCGAGTCTCCCCAACCCATTCCGTTGGAAGGTCACTAGACCTGCCAAGAAAGTGAGCTATTTCTTAGAGTTCCAGATCGTGAGGGGTGGGTGTCGATCTTGGCCAGTGACGAGCAAATGAGCATTGTCAGATTCGGAACTTGTGAATGGATCTCCGCAACGTTCCGCTGGTAACCATCACGATCAATGAGGTGGCAGGATAACTATCGATGGGACGTTAACATTGGGGTAAGAAAGTCCGTAGGACGCACTACCCCAAACTGCGTAGACAGAGCGTGCGCAAGAATTCTTTCATGTTCCAGCGATGTGCCATGATTCTTGCGAAGAAGATCTGAGAGCGGGGTATGGAATATCAGAAAGTTGATGAAGATACTACAAGGATCGTACTTGGTATACAGAGTGATAGTTAAATACGATAAAAAGAATCGGAAAAGGCGTTCTGTTAGCTTGGTGGGATAAATGGCTAAATGAAGCAGTCGGAAACGACAAAAGACTCCTTATAGCATAGCTTGATGTTGCAAAGGCTCTGGAATAGCTCGGCCTGAATGTACCGGTAAGTCCGCCAAATATGCCTTCCACGCTGCGTCGGAAACAATCGGCGCGGACACGTATTTTTCAATATTGAGGGCGGTAAGGTACGAAGGAAGGTCCGGAATCATCGACGACACGGCGAGGTCTTCGCGCACACGCTGGGATATCCGGTTGATTCCCGCGATTTCTGAGTACCAGGCAGAATCGAGACGGATGGCTGCGCATTCGTAAACGTCCAGAATAGGTTGTGGCAGCCCTGCTTTTTTGGCAGCGGAGTATGCGAGAGCGTGCCCCATAGCTTCGATCACGACTTGAGATTGGGGAAGGATAAGGGAGTTGAAGGATTCACTGCGGTGATCGCACCGTAGCGTGTCGAGTAGATCCCTATTCTCTTGAAGGAGGGCTGACGCATGACGTGCTAGGAGAGATTCGCTAGGAGCTGGCATGGGTACCTCATAACGGCCCAAAAGCAGTTCTGAAAAAAGACGGATGCATAGCGTCAAAACATCGCCTTCGGCAATAATCACGCCCTTTCCATCATTCTGTTCCATTTATTAGCAGAAGCAAGTGATCGCAGATAATTTGTATTTACCTCGATCCTCGCCATATAGTTGTGCTCGAATGTCCCTTGTGCCCCGCACCGCTCGGCAATTTCGGGAACACATCGCTGGAAATGCCGGCAAATCGTAGCTTTCGTAATTACTGAGAGGGCGTGTCGGATACGATGGTCCAAAGTAGGCTCCATTGCGAAATGCACGCTTTGAGGGAACCACGTTTCCAAAACCATGCCGGTGGCAATTCCCTGGACAATGGGCCACTGCTGAGTTCGAAAAGAGAAGATTGGTACCGGCTCATTACGTTTTCCAAGGAGGCATCTGTGCAAGGAATAGCGTCCCCCAATGAAAGCGACAGCTTTGATTGCAGAAATCCAGGGGGCAGGGACTGCCATCGTGCCGAGTTGGATCCGCCAGATCTCGTTCCACCAAGCTTCTAATGGTTTTGACGGAGACGAGATATCGTAGATATCGGAGGCGACCAGGGCGGTTTGGGGGAGAAAGACTTGATCGAAGCGCGTAATCGAGAAATCAAGGGGAGCCGTTCCGCTCCGTGGAGGTAGTCGTATCGACTGAACGCCGTGATACATTTCGCGTTTGTTGCAAATCGGTACGATAAAGAATCTACAGCCGCGGTCCTCGTTGTCGACGATGAGGCGAGCCATCACCAATGCTACTTTTGGAACCCCAAAAGCAGGAGTAGAAGCTGGCATAAACCTGACGAACGCGTGAGGAAAAGAAAACGGGGTGCAAAAAGGGACTGACTTGGCGGCTTCTTCACGCGGCGTGTGCAGAATATACCCATCAGTGGTCTTAGTTGCGGTAGTCTCGATGTTAAAAGCATCGAGACCGTGTCCACGCTCAGTCAAAAGGTAGATGCCAACAGTGTCGAATCTTAGCAAGCTATCCATGAGGGGCTTGAGGTCAGGTCTCCGTCGAATGTGCCTTGACAGAGTACCGATGGTCAGGCCGATATGAGCGGCCAAGATTGTGAACATTGCAATGTCAAGGGCGCATATTGGGTCCATGATGAGTGCCCAAAACCGGGGAGAGCAATGCTGTACGTCGGAGGCAGTTAACCCTGGTGGGAGTGGTTAGGCCCGTCGTCGTGCTTTTGTTGATAACACGTACTGTAGGTTTGCATAACGAGTCGGGCTCGCTGATATGACAGGGAGACTCTCTCATCGGTAGAGAGAAGTTCAACTTTCGTTTGGAAGAGAGGGTGGTTATGGAGGTTGTTGGACATGGGTAGGTGCGAGTATTGTGAGGATCCCTTGGAAGGAGATTCTGACCGACTTATAAACTGTTCAGAAACCAGAAACAGGAACGAAAGGGTAAGTTATGGTAAACCATACGCCGCTAGCAAGCCCCAATCAGCCACGCAGAATTTCTATGACAGAACGGGTTGGAAACTCACGGGCTTCTCTCAATCAATACCCAGTTAATCCAATTCTTGCCATGTCCATCAGGTGATACCGTTCTGCCGATGGGGAGCAGGTTAGAAGGTCGGCACAACCTGCCAGGGTATGCATACCTACGTATCTGCTAAATTTGTCGGGTCGCCAACTACGTAGAATTCTGCCAGCCACGTGAGCGGCCCAGATACATCGAATGCATGATATAGTGTCGTAACAACAAGCAGACCTCATGAGTGCTTCCCTCGATTTTCCCGTCCTGACATGGAGTGAGAAGGAAACGCATCTGCGAATCTGACTAGAGGAGAACATCGAAATCAGAATGGAGCCAAAAGAATGAGACTCCGAAGAAGAGTTACCCGTGCCTTTCGGATAGCCTTGGGAAAGACGGACCCACATCACAAGTTTTCGCACAGGTCTATTCCTGCCTTCTTGGGTGCCTGAAGAGGCCAGACCTGGTATCGGGGACAAATTCCTTTGTTCAAAGTCTTGATTACACATGTGTCGCCGTTTTTGCCAGCGCCGGACGCTGGGACAGAAGCAGTGATGTGCATGCACTTCTTTTTATGGTTCCACGTGGACGGAAACAATTAGTAGCGTCATGAAAGGTGGGCGGCGGCCTCGTCTCAAAATCCTATTCTGGCGTTTATTGACCTATCAAGATTCAAAACCGGGGAACAGTCCGACTTTGTTTGAGCGAGATACTGGTTGAGGCAAAAAGTAAGAATCATCATTTCTTTCTTTCTTAAGGAGCTTCGCGATAAAGAAGAAGACTTGACACTTCACCTTGTGGATTTTGGGTTGGATTGCGGTCCGCTTGAGGCGGTTGAAAGAGTGAGAGGTGAAATGGTTGATTTTCGGAGTTATTGTCATCCTCCAACAGCCTACACACAAACAACGGACAAACATTGAATCGAAAGTTGTCATATGTTTCAATCAAAAGTTTCGAGCTTCTGATCTACTCGAAGGTTGCGTCTCCGCTGATCCTAACACTGTCGGCCTTGTTGAGCTCTGTCAACGATTGAGGGTGAGAAACGCACATACCTCGCCACCGAACGGAAACCGACACAACCCGGAACCATCTAGAAAAGAATGCATTCGTTCATCACGGGGCCAACTCTTTCTGCAAGCGACGGATCCGGAGTAGTCCCAGTCAAGGTCCAAGGTTCAGCTACAGCCCTTGCTGCTAAAAATAGGAAGGTGGAAGACGTCGAGGGGCTCACTCGATTATGCGCTGGCACTTCAGGACGAATCCCGATGCTTTATACTTTAGGCACTATTATACTTTACTCGATACACAAGAAGTCATATGTGCTGAGTGCACATGTCCGTTAACTGCGCCAAGCAGTGCACGAACGCCGATCGACATTGTACCCGGGGTATCGCGGAGCTCGCCAGCAGTCGTTATACCGTACGTGTCCCTTGTATTTGGCATGCCAAGAAGCCTTTAGACACACTTACGCTCCTTTTGCTGGATTTTGGTGGCTGGACAATCGTTTACCCATCTTACGTCTTTGCGTCATCGATGCACGACACGGAGACCAGCTGTCCTGGCAGAATCAGGAAAACTCTCGTGCGGACCGTCAATTCTTGGTATATCTCGATTGCTTTCCGACTCGTGTATGGAAGAAATGCTAGATACTAATTTAATGTCAGAACCTTCAGGTTTCAAGTGTATCCCGGTGTTTCGACCTTGCAATAGTGCGAGGGGTGAACATTCTCGAAGTCGCGTTCCGGATCAATCCATATCTTTATGAAGGCTTAAAAAGTGTTTGGTGAACCTTAGGAACTGCGAGTAAACTTAATTAGGGGGGTAAAAAGATTACCCAACTTTTACAAAGATACTCATTTCCACTTGCAGTCTCGGGAGTGTAATGGCCAAGCACCGGGGGGTCCGACTGAGTTCATTGTCCATTCCTGAATCACTTGTCCGTTCAAATCTGACGCGCGAGAAGGAATGAGCGGAAGCTATCGCAGGATGTGAAATATGTATCCGGGCCGATATCGATGCTCCCGCAGAAATGCCAACGATTAGCCGGATCCGGAGTAAGGAGGGAAAGTTCGTTCTCTGGCATGGAATGTTCTTCGTCAAAACATTCTCAATGGCGTAGAATATCCATTATCGCACCGAGGGTCCCCGTGATTGGAGAAAAAAAAAGAGAACAGGCGCGATTCTAATTGCGAAAATCCGTTTCCCATGATACCTTCGAAAGGGACCTACCTTGCGCAGACATAGAGACCGCTAAAGTCCATGCAACGAACGCAACGCTGAGGGCTTCTCTCTATCTCTACATTCTAGTACCTCGCGTAAGCAGCAACAAATGGAGGTGACGGGCGTAGTTGCGCGCAACTAGTAATCAATCAAATGGAGGAAACAAACCTTTTTATTACCCCCCTCGTCCGTTTGCATCTGTCGTGAGCAACGGCGACAAACAACGCACGTAAGTCGTGTCTTCACTGGTATATATGTGGGCTGTTAATCTCACGAGGCTTCTCTATATTTTCGGCTGCATGCTTTGCCGATCAAACGCAATCGGATACAAGTCACCAGAGTAGCATCTTGTGCGTCTCTCACCTCAAAACGGTGCGCTCCTGCGGCGAAGAGGAGCGTATAAGACCAGTGCCAAAACGAGATGACTTGATCGAATGATATGCATGGTGATATGGGAATCACCGTCAACCCTCCAAAACCAAAGAAAAAAATGAAAGAAAAAAATACGACCATGATCCGTCAGCAAACCAAACACCAATTGCATGAGATTGTTCCGTCTGAGGCAGATGGTGGGAACTTGAGCACCCGGTACCGTGGACGGGCTGTAAAAAAGAAGATTACAAGACCCGCTATCGACAATACTGCGACGGCAATGCCGTATGATAGATGCGCACTCTTTTTCCTCCTCGGATACCTGGGCGCAACGTCGTTTGTATTGAATCAATGGAAAAAAGGTGAACGTCCAAGACGGGCATAAATATGACAAGGCCGAGGCCTTTCTCTCACATTCAAAAGTCGATGCCTGGGTAAGCGGAGATGCTCTAGAATAGATCCAAAGCTGGAAATAAATCAGAAATATCGATGGGGATCGGCTATTAAAGTCGTGACTGACAGGAAGGGACTTCCCGTCTTGCTCGGGTGCACCGACGGGGGGAGGTCGTCGCACAGAAGAAGGGAAGCCACCTCGCGTTGTCTCTACCTGATGACGCCTGACGGCTCAATGGTGCCTGGTGAGAAGTACGAGCATGAGAGCAAACGGTGGAAGAAGGAAGAATGGAGGGGGATGAGCACCTTTTCTTCGTACTCACGTCGATCCTTGGGTACAACTTGCTTCCGCTTCAGCTGATCATGATCGAGTACATGGAGATCACCGTGATTTGATATATAGAACAATCCTTCTGGCGACAAAGGTATTGTGTTGGAGGGTGTGTTAAGCGGTGTCTCAAAGCCTCGAGTAGCATTGCAACCGACGAGAAGAACGAGGAGATAGATGTGGGACGCCATGGCCGTGAAAGGAGATGAGAGTTTGGCGCTGACGCAGTCAATGGAGCGTTTGTGGGAGAGGTTTATGCACCTATGTCCTCGGTGATTTGATTGCTCAAGTATCGACGCAACACATACACGGTATGCCGTATGATGGCATATGTCCCTGGCGAGCTACGGCACAGGTGTATCATGTGCTTCAAACGTCCATGTATGGGACAGTGTCGACTGGAGAATAAATGAGCCAACAAGATGAGACACCGTTGTGAATATCAAGGCTTTGTTGAATATGGATTGAGGGAAAGATCCAGTGGAGAAGAGTGTGCTGTATTTTGGATGACCGGCATCAACGAAGGATGAATCAGCCGACAAAATGGTACAACGCTGTGAACATCAAGGAATGGATCATTTCAATTGAGTAGGCGCTCGAGTGGAAAGCTGCGCACTGTATTTTGGGCCTCCGGCACCAACGAAAGTATGAATCAGCAAGCAAGGCAAGAATCAATATGAACATCAAGGGATAACTAGATCTCGGACAACACTGGAGCGAAAAAGTTGGGCAACATATTTCGGGTTAGGTTGATCGTCGGTTTCCAAATGCGAGGTGACAGAGCTGATGTGAGCAATCGAAAAAAAAAAGGGCGAAGTGTTCGGAATTCCAATGCACCACTGGCATACGTGTGGAGGTTGGACGTTCCTGCCGGAAAAAAGTTAGATCCGGACTGTCGGGGGGTTGAGTACTTGTCACTTGTAGTTCCTTGCGGAATTGTGCCTCTTCTGTGGCTCCTTGCTCAGTGGCCAGAGGATATCATGGTGCAAACGATAGCGGCAAGAGCCCGAAGTTCGAACCCACTTGGTACGGTGGGTAACGCTCACGTGAACATCACAAACGCGTCACGCTGGCACGCAAAAAATGGATCCGTTTCAATCGGATTTTGAGAGGCAGCCCTCAGCCATATCGTACCGAAATCGAAAAATACAGCTGGCTCAATCATGTACAGTCGCGTACGTACGTCGTAGATGTAGATGCCATACAAAGACAGATAAAAATCATAAAACGAGAGAGGGGAGAGAGAAGGAGAAAAGAAAGAAATCATAAAATACTATCAAACGACGGGGAGAAAAAATTCTGGTATTCACTCTTCATCCTCCTCCTTCAGCCCAGCCTCAAATCCACCCCATCTCCCTCCACTCCTTCCTAAATCACCATAAATACCATCCACACTTGGTCGAGGTTTGAAGCTCTCCCTTCTCGCCCGTTCCGCCTTCTTCATCGCAGCATACCTCGACGCCCCTCCACTCCCCATTGACGATGCTGACACCGCCCTCCCACTTCCACCCGTCCCGGCAAAAGCCATCGCACTAGGAACACGACCATGCCCTAAACCATGATGCACGCTCCCCACTTTCGGCACAGGCATTGCAATACCTGTCGGCCGGGGCAACGACGACGTCGTCACACCACTATTCCCATTTCCACTCCCACTTCTTCCTGGAATTTTGGAAGGCGACACCGCCCTCCCCGTTGCGCTCACATTTCCCGCCCTATAAGTTCCAAACACCGCCCCCTTCTGTCCTTGCTGTCCCTTCCCACCCGATCCACCACTATCCAACTTCTGCCTCTTATTCGGCGCCGAATTCGCCAACACACCCCCGGACCTAATCGCAGGCGTAACCACACCCGTCTTTCCACCCGGGACGAATCCAGCTGAATGCCCATTTGTCATATTCACAGGAGTCGTCGCACGTGGAGGCACAGACCCGGCTCGTGGTGGTTTCCGCTTGTTCTCCTGATCCGCCGCGCTGACCGTCTCCATCAACAGTTGAAGAATGCTTTCACCGTGAACGAGGAATGGTTTTCTCATCTCTTGTTCCCAAGCCGGGATCGCAGTCAGCA
>CEMH01204401.1:35845-58620 GCA_001179725.1 Macrocystidia cucumis | reverse complement strand
GCGATTATTTATACAAACGGACCGCCATATGAGTAAGTTGATTTTAATATTCTTGCATTCTCCTTATTGACTTCCTCTTTTCAATTTTTTCTAGAGGGAATTATCAATGCACAACTGATCCATTCGGAAGACCGGCGCCAAGCGAATCAGCCGTTCGCTCCATTATCTCCAACATTGACCGAGCGGCGTCGTTCTCCCGAGCAAATTTCGAATGTCACTCCTTCCCCGGGCCTGGAGTTGTAGTCTCGATCTGCGGCAGTCCTAGTTTCAACATAGTCGGCTCCGACATTCAAGCTATCGTTGATAGAATCATAAACGACTGTCGCAGGGATGGAACTGTCCGAGGCGCCTTCTCTCATCGCAATCCCAACTTCAATCCCAACTTCAATCTTTACCACCCTGGTGATCAAGTCGATCCCAATGCCTTCGAATTCGACTTTGATCTCCTCGTATCATCATCGTGAGGTTTTACAACGAGGAGAAGACTTGTCGGGGGAGGGGAGTAGTTACCAGACCCTACCCAAATTTCATTTATTTACAGTACCAATCGTTCGCAATCGCTTTGAAATGTGCCCAGGTCTTCTCGAATCAGGTCTGTTTGAAAATTTGCGTCACCATTCTTTGACGACGCTGTTTTGTGCTCTCTAGAAACCAGTATTGTGCTTCAAGTTCTCGATTTTGAAGTGCAATGATTCAACATTGGATAATACACACCACACCCCTCTGGTTGAATTACTTTGGCATACTTGGCATCCCGGAAGCACCCTCTTAAAGAAAAAGCACGAGCCCGAGTTGTCTCCTCCACCATCACAGTGCTCTGCACGGATATCGGAAGGGGCTTTGCGCTCCTCGAAGGCTGAAGCTCGCCGGGACTTTACAGAACGAAAGGAAGAAATCTAAGATCCACGAGGCCTGCCCCGCGCAATCATCTTCATCATCGTCATCGTCATCACCTGTCCACGCGAACCTCGGTTGGTCGGGAATTTCGATGGTTGCAGTCAAGAACGTCTCTCTCCCTCTCCCTCTCTCTCTCCTTTCGGTCTAATGCTTGGAGTAGCGGCTCGACTCGGATGCTGCTATTGAGAAACGTTCGTACCAGCCCAGCGCGGATACATCTTCTGACACGACCGAATTTGTAGTTGAGAATCGGGCCGGTGTTAGGAAGGTCCAGGTGCCCACGCTGGCTGTGCGCGCTGATGGAGGCGGTGCCGGGGTCTGTAGCATCATCAGAGGCCTAGGTGCGTCCGCGGAAAACGGGGACCGTGGTGTGAATACAAGGAAGGTAAGGAGGTAAGGAATAACGTACATTGAGGGCATCGCGAAGCTACTGGGTAACGGACTGTGAGGATCCAGTGGTTTCGTCTTTTTCGGTGCGTAGCTATGCTGAGATGATGACGTTGACGACGTCCGACTCTACAAGGGGAAGGGGGGAGAGAAACAGTCAGACCACCACCGTACCAGTTGACAACATCCCCCCCCATTCTCACCAGTGTCGGTCTTAAAGAAAACGATTTTGCATCTTGAGCGAAAGTGAACCGTTTGATTTGCAGCCCTCGAGCAACACCAGCCGTACCACCACCACCACCACCACCACGTCTTGTTCTCCTTCTCATGACCAAGCAATAAATCGTCAGCGCCCATACCACAACCATCTCCGCCCCATTGAGCACTGGATCTACAAATTGCATAGCGAAATCCCATTTTACAGCCGGATTGGGCGGTTTGAGCTTTCCCAGGCCAGATATCGAGTTACTTGCTGCCGTCGCGAACGCGATCATCCACATCGTCACAACGATCAACGCTATGAATATGCTGGATGCGGACAAGCAGACTGGAAGAGCCGATGAGCCCGTTTGGAAGCTCCCAGGTGCTGCCTTGGAGGCCGCCCATTTCGCGGTGGATGATCTCCGCCATGAGAGCATTAAGATCGTACTGTGGTATAGGAAGGAGAGAGAGGCTGCGGCGAGATTTATTGAGGCGGCGAGGATGGCGGTGTAGAGGAGGGTGAGAGCGAAGACGGCTGTGGAAAGGACGAGGGAGACGAGAGTGAGGAGAAGGATTGGGGTGGGTAGGATTCGAGTCCCCATCGGAGCGTCGACCAATCAAAAAAGAGGGAGGATTTTGGGATGATGAAGGATTCAAAAGGGAATCAGGATGAAAAAAGTTGAAAGGGGAGTTGGGAATAACAAAGGTGGAAAGCGAGTGTACGAGAAGTGGAAGGTGCAGGAAAAGTAGCCGGGTTCAACCAAGGGGGGATCACATACTGCGTTGAATGGGTTTTATAATTGCGTAGAAGAGGGTAAGGTTTCATTCGAGATGGGGTTTCCCAATCACAAACACCAGGGTCAAGAAATTGATCGGGGAGCAGGGCTCGAAGCACCACGTTATCATTGGCCGGGCAAGACTTACCAAACCGTTGGATGGAGGGTATGATGGGAGGAGATAGGAACCAGGGATTTGAAACAACCAAGATGTAAACTAAATTGTCCCAGTTCCCCGCGAAGGTAATGCTGAGCTAGAAAGTGGGAGAAACACTGCCAGTCCTTGTGGCTTCAATGTGTCCTTCGCTCAAATGAGGAGTCATTGTGTGATCACCCTATCGAAACATGACCAGTGGACCACATTGAACGAACTTTCTGCTGCAGGGACGAGTATGAAACACAAATCACCAACAATTTCAAGGACCGGTCCTCAATGGACGACAAAGTCTTGAGGGCAAAATGAATTAGCTCCCCGACGGTCTCCAAAACACTGCGATCTATGTTGATTGCAAGAACTGTCGGCAATCTCTGCAGCAACGGAAGCTAAAAAACGTCTATACATAGCAGCTGTCACCACACCTATGGTTGCCATGACGAAAGTCAACACCATTGCAGGGATTGGCCGATGTGTGGGCCAAGCAACTGATTGGCCAGCAGAGTTGTCCGGAGTGACGTTGCGTGTCAACAGGAGAACGAAAGTGCCTCCCGGGCGGGTTTGGAAATGTCCAAACGAACATGGTGTGGGGAATCTGTCGATGCCATTCGTCACCACAGTCATCATTGTGCATTATGTGGACCACTTCGCAATGAAGAAATCGGCGAGCTCCGATATCAGTTCCTTCACTTACGACAGGTCCAGGCCCTTTATCTCAAAAACGGACGATGGAAAAAACCAACTTCCGCGAGGTTATCATCGCTGAAATGGGGCACCTGGTATCGTACAACATGCAATCAACTATCCAACCCCACGAAGCCACAAATAAGCCGATGATCATGAGAGTCGCCAAGGAGTTGCTTACCTTGTAATATACATTTTCCCCAACGTCGCTCGGGGAGACCTATGATTCAACCCTCGACACGCGCCAACTCCAAATGTTCTGGTCCAAAGCTATCTGGAAGAAGATCGCCCAGCGTCGTCTCGCGCACACCACCTGCAGTAAATCCAGCTCGTTGATCGAAATCCACCGCTGGTTTCGGGTAATCTCCCGGTACCAAAAGGACAGGCATGTCCAAAGCGCAAAATTCCCGCAAGACTTGTCGACAAAACCCGCATGGTGAAATTGGCGCAGGGACGTTACTGGGAAAACGAAAGAAGAAGGGAATACGTGATTAGTATGGGTGTTACCGTCCTTCCCCCCTTGCGGGTATCAAATGTCCCCTCCATGAGGTATAATGAAGGTGGTTTACCTGACGACCGCGAGGGCACGGAACGAACGCGTTCCTTCGCTCTGTAGGGTGTAGGGGAAAATAAAGTTGGAGAGATAGCAAAAGTTGATGATCTAACATCCCCTGAGATTAAACAAGGAGATGACGAACAACGGCCTTGACGATGGCTGTTCGCTCTGCACAGATTGTGCCACCTGACAACAATGCAACGATGAGTGCATGTTTGTCGACGTTCACAAGATAAATTATAAGCCCACCATACGAGGCATTTTCGATGTTGGCACCACCGATGATCGTCCCATCGACTGCGAGCAGGGCAGCTCCAACGGGGAAATTGGAATACCTGGAGTACGAGTTTGACTTGGCTGGTTTTGTTTTTGACAGTCGCGGTTCTATCAAGCCGCGAAACCAAGTAGACTTGTGGGTATTACATACCTTTGAATGCCCCTTCAATCAACGCCGCCCTTTCCTCTTCAGTTAATGTGTTTGAAGCACTCATTGTCAGGTGGGTATGCTGGTCGAGGGCAGAACGTTTCAACCTCAATCAGCGTGAGTTGGTGTTCAAGGATCACCCCCACGTGTTACCCCGTGGGTTGACCAAAATACAAAATCTTTGTGATGGCCAGGTAAATAAGGGTAATACAAGTGTCGCAACAGCCGAAGCATCAAACAGACAATCCCCTCGCCTTTTACTAGGGGATTCCGTGATGCTTCGGACTCTAATGTTGCATTACAATCTTTGGAACCACTACTCCTATGGAGTTACACCTTTACTGGTGAATGTCTTTTTTTTTTGGTCGTTTCACACTGCATTCTTATTCCATTTGCTCAAAGATGTTTTTTATCCTCCGCTTCCAATGGACTGTCTCCGAAAAAAAAAAAAAAAAAAAGATATTCGAAATTTTCCATGTAAATTAAATAGTGAACAGTCCCCGTTACGACAACTTAATTAAAGCAATAAGGAAAAGCAGAAATACGCTCAAAATCATAAGAATAAATCTACGACCCACAAAACCATGCACTTCTGTCCAAAGCAAAGGCGCAAATACGACAACAGCAGTACAGAACTGAAAAAAAAAATCGATTGAATAAGCACCCAATTTGTAACAACTTTCAAAACATGCAATGAAAACAACACGTACCACACGAACACTCTGAATGGCCAATTCCGGGTATTGATGTAGTCGAGGGACCGCATAGAGCGGTTTTCCAACCGACGAGTGTTTCACGATTTGTGGATGTGTGAACATGACCCAGATGGAATAAAACGCCACTGCGAAAAAGTGTCTGGCGAGCAATGTTGGCGATTCGGCAATTCTAAACGAAATGTAATATATAAAAAACCGCAATGTTATCAGTAAGATGTTTAGCAATAGGACAGGTAATGTGGGGATATTACCCAGACAACAGAGATACTGGTCCGTTCACACATTCCCCACCGAGTTCGAAATATTTGAAGCACCCTGCTCGGAGGATGGCGAGTTGAGGATCTGTGCGGGTTAAATGAATAACGCATTTCCAAAGGAGGAGATCGTGGCAACCGCACCGTTCGCTCCAAAGAGGTCGTACAAGGCCACGCTGAGAATGTTGACAGTGCTCGCCAAAGGTTTCCGGTCCCAGTGCCAACGGCTGAGCATTGGTTGGATTTGGCTCCAGTCATCGAAATCGGGTATTTGTGAGAGCATGCCGCGAAGGAGAACGACGTCGTGTAGAGCAACAGTCATTCCTCCCCCCGTCAGAGGATGGCGCATATTCCAGGCGTCTCCGACTAGGATGACACCTGTTTTGGACAGTGTGTTGCCTTGATCAGTTGCGGGGAGGAAGGAGTTGGGCATACGTCGGAGACGGTCGGCAGTCAGTGCTTTTTCGATGGGTAAATGCAGGGAGGAAGGAAGTTGGGGCATGATGTTGGTGAGAATGTGAGACTGCTCTCTCTGATGAGATATGTAATGCGAGAACGCGAGGGAGAACTCACAGGAAGGTCGGCTGGGAAAGGTTGTCGGACGTCCACGAGCATCCGCGTGCTGTGCTCAGAAATCTGGTACAGCAGGACAGGCCCATGGCCTTTCACCAACGCAACAGTCCCATGTTGTGGTATAGGTAGCGTCACGTCTTCCAGTACAACGCCGACAAAGTGGCTCTTCACCGTGTGTTTCCCTCCAGCTTCGCCCAATACATTTGTTCGGAAGTTGGAAAAACATCCGTCGGCAATGAAGACCAACTTTGCATAGAACTGCTTCTTCTCTACTTCTTCTTCTCCGCCAATGTCGCGCTTTACGGTAGCTTTGACCCCAACGACCCGCCCTCTCGCATCTTCGATCAACTCACTCGCGGTGGCCTCGATCACGTCCACACCTTGCGCCCGTTGCGCCGCACCTCTCAGCTTCATAACAAACCTTCCATGATGAAAACTCCTCCCCTCATGCGCACCAGGATAAGGTATATGCACCGATTGTCCATCCTTCACAACACAGTACCCATGAACCGGAATAGCGTCAATCCCCTCCAAACAATCCACGAGTCCGAGTTTCTTCAACGCGTTCACCCCACCGGGTTGCAGCAGTTCGCCGACAATCCTGTCTGGTTCTGCTAGTGAACGCTCGAGGAGCGCAATTCGGAGAGGCTGCGAGCGTGGAATGGTGGACAACGCGTGTGCAAGAGCTGAACCTGCTATGCCAGCTCCAACTATGAGCACATCGTACAGTTGGTTTCCCATTCTCCGGGGGGTATGGAAGTGTCAAGAGGGAAGAGGTGGGGATTGGGATTGGGAGGAACTAGGGTGGGATGGTATAAATTACAGATCGAATGGAGCCAATTTTAATTCTTTTTTATTTTATTTTTATTTTGGGTGGCCTTCTTTTTTAGGAGTGGGCTCATTTTCCTTTTTGGGAAAAATTCCTGCAGTCAATTTTTTTCCGACTTGGCTGGACTTGTTCTGGGCGGTCAACCGCAAAAATCGAACATGGGACTTTATAGAGGTGTTATATTGCTGATGGAAAGGGCTCATATTAGAGGGGAAAACGACTTAAACTTGAGAAATACATGAAAGCGCTATCACGCAATCGACGAAGGGAGAGGGTAGGAACAATTCAGAAAGCCCCAGAATTCTTTGGAGAGTCCAAAACCTCCAACCTTGGGTTATCATCTCCACCTTCCGACGTTTGGGCTTTCCACGCTTGAAAGATGGCGCGGATACTCAAAGTCTGCAACGCCGTCGCGATGAATGAACTATCCAACCTGGAGTCCGTCCCCTGCAACATGCAAAGGGTCAAAACACGCATTCAAATTATTTCGCAAGACTTACAAGGCATATGATATTACCCAACAGAAAGTGAAACAGTTGAGAAGCGACGAAAAACACCACGCTCATCAGATAAAGATAGAACGCGGCGCGATTCTGACGAATAGTGGCCCAAAATATCACAATGGCGTGAATGACAGATGCTCTGGGTGAATGTTCATTCAGTATCGCAACAGGGTAAGGATATAAAACGCACATACAACAGGGGGAAGAAGACAAGAAGGATGAACAGAGGGACACTTCGCAATGCCTCTGGAGGGTTGGAAAGTAGCGGTTTAGAGAAGCTTAACGAAACGTCGCAGGCGATATAGATGGTCACCGAGAACACGGCAGCAAGGAAAAATGTTAGCCCTAAGTCAACCAAGACGGACACGCGTCGAGGTTTCTCCCTCGCCAACGCGACCATCACGTGTGTAAAATCAAGAAGGGCGCAAAAGAATGTGGGTATACATCCCGCGTGGATTGCTGAGAGGATAATGAGGGCGGATGAGCCTTGTTGAATGTAAGATCCAAGAGTCATCAGCTGCAGAACAATGGTGACGAAATATAACAAAACGAGTGTGTGTATCTGGGAGTAACCTGGTCATCAATCTCGTTAGCCTCGACAAATAGGTGAGCGGATTGGAGAGCGTACCAATTGTGGCTTTCCTGCGATTTATATAAATCCAGAGAATGGCTAAAATAGTGATGGAGGCAATGCAGACGATTGCGTTCATGATGTTGCCGATGGACTTGTCATATCCAGCCCGTACAATGCCACAAGAAAGATTGATGCCAACAGGTGCAGATTGGGTATCAATTGTAAGGGCGTTCATCATCGCAACAGAACGTCTCTTCAACTATGAACGATCCCGAGAATGGGCAATTAAAGTCAAAATCACGGGGAAAAAGAACTCGAGCCAATCAGGTAAGGACACACCTGGAGATAGAAAAAGTTACACCATGGATATGAAGGCACGGATGAACATATGAGCTGGAACTCTCCAAAGCGAGCCATCCTTGGGAGAAAGACAGCCTTGATAGCTGGCTCCGCAGCACCTCACGGTTTCGTCGTCTCCGTTGAGTCTGAAATGGTCCAGACAAATGGGCAAGGATCTGTTCCTCTTTCCATCATGGATCATGACAAAGCACTTGAAGGGGACAAGGATACGGATATCAATGGTTTGGAGGGACCCTGGCTTGGAATTCGGCTCCTTCCGAAGCGACACTTTCGAGCGAGCAAGAGTTGATAGACGTGCCAGCGTTGTGAGCACTAGATTTTCCGTTCGAGAAGTCATCGGTCAATGCATGAATCATCGTCGTGTCATCCAGTAGGTTCAAGCGAGAGAGAGACAGTGACGGGATGATGTCGAGAGATCGCGTAGGTCACACCCCGTGCCTTTGTGACTTTCACGTGTGCGCGTTTCACTACATGGGTCCATGCGACTTTTCCCAGGCTTTTTTGACTGTGGCCAACTCAGCGTACATGCGTTGTCGGCTCTTGGGGGGCCTTTAAACCAGCTACAGCTTGGGCCATTGACTGGCTCCATTTCTCTTCCGAACCATCACCATAACTTGTATATACATGCCCACCGGAACGCCCTACAACTCTTTCGTTCTCCCATATCGAATTCGCGTCGACGACTTCGCCACCTCGCCAAACGAAGATGGTCTCACCGCACCAGTACTTCACCTGCTCTCCCACACTCATTCAGATCATGTCAATGGGCTATCAGCCAAATCCTTTGGCTACACTGTCATCTGCTCTCATGACGCTAAAGAGATGCTGTTGAGACATGAGGTCTTTGCCGAACGGGAGTTACACCAACTAGACCTCAGGACCGAACATGTGCGAACGTATGCACATCTAAAAGTCGACCCGTCTGTGCAACTGGATGGAACTGTGTGTCATTCCGGTGTGAGAGATCTACTGGTGAGCTCAGCCCCCACTTCACTCCTATTCTGGCCCAATCCTTTGTCAAAGACCGCCATGTATGCGCCTATCATCTACACATTCCTGACTGACACGCCTCTTAGCGACCTCTACCACTTCACACACCGACACGATTTGAGCTTTCCAACGACGAGGAGGTCATTGTCACTCTCTTTGACGCCAACCATTGCCCTGGGGCAGTCATGTTCGTCTATTGCCAATCAATCAAGCTCCAATAAAACACTCAACCTATCACAGGTTTCTGATTGAAGGCGCGCAGGGTAGTGTGCTTCATACGGGTGATTTCCGCGCTGAGCCGTGGTTCATGGAGGCGATCAGCAACAACCCACTTCTCCAACCATACATTGCCTCGTCCTCCACAAACACCTCAGCGACATCAAATGGCATCACACAGACTCTTGACGCTATATACCTTGACACCGCTTGCTTATTATCCAACGTCGCCGTCCCTACGAAAGTCAGTCGATTCGTTCATCACCCTGGCATATAGCTCATTCCATTGATAGAAAGCAGCGACCTCTGGTTTGATCGAGTTGATGAACTTCTTCCCTCCAACCGTTCATTTCTTCATCAACTCATGGACATGGGGCTACGAGGACGTCCTAAAAGCGGTAGCAAGGGCATTCGGGTCACCAGTGAGCACTTTTTAATGCTAAATGCCCGGTCATCTTGTTAATTGTTCAAGATCCATGTCGATCGATACAAGTATGGGGTTTACCAGCGTATTTCCGACCCATTGCTCCGCTCCATCGTCACAAGGGACCCAAGTTCGACGCGGTTTCATGCATGTGAGCGATTCCACCGATGTAATTTCGTCGCGGTGGAGGAAGATCCTGCAAGACCCCATTTTAACACGACCAGCCGCGAAGGAAAGCGCGTTGTGTACGTGAACCCAGTGACGATGGGAACCATGAGTTGGGAAACATATTTCCAGGATACGAAGAAACGGTTGGTGCAAGGCGAGGTCGTTAATCATCTGGTTCGTATCGTTTCCATCGTGTTTTCAGCCAAACGCTCATCTCGTGTCAGTTGGTGCCGTTATCTCGTCATTCCCCACTCCCTGAACTTCAGTCGTTCGTTTCCCTTTTCCGTCCTCGCCGTGTGGTTCCCAACACGCTCGTCCCCGAACTGCATGGGTTAGACTGGGCTTGTATCCCCCATCTGTTCTCTGCCTCTCTGCACCATTCAGCCGATGCCACTGCGACGATACCTCCTCCAGTGCATCCGACAACGAAAATCAATGCGGCCACGGACGGTGGCGATGTGGCGTTCCAAAACCTTGTTGGCAACGGTGCTGCTGAGCTGGCAGAGCGGTGGGCCGACAACGGTAAACTTCGCAGGAAACTTGATATCGTTCGAGGCTATCTTGGCCCGGAGCACCGAACGGTTATTGATGCGTTGTTGGGCGTCCCACCGCCACCGCCTGACCGAGGGTTCAACGGGCGGCTCATCACGTCCGAGAACCGAATTAATAGGTCGAGTCCACGCCGACGGGACAGTGAGAATGATTCGGATTCGGAAAGTAGCGACGACGAGCGTGGGCGAACTGCTCATCTGCTCTTTGCAGGCCTTGCAGGTATTGACGAGAAGGAGAATCGTTGGTGGACGTCTCCGACGTCTTCGCCATCTGGTCGGGGTGGTGTCGCCCTGTCCACACCGAAACCATCACCAGGCCAGTTGCAGAAAACCTATGGGTTCTTGACGCCTGTGTCGTCTCCTTTTCGTGAGGCGGGGAGGAGAGATAAGGGAAAGGCGAAGGAAACCCTAACCGACCAAGTGATTCCCGTCACTCCAAAACCCACGTATCAGGCGACGCAAGGACGGCGTGGGCAACTTGCATCTCCGGTCCGCCTCACTGCGGCTTCTCATCACCCGTACCTTCGAAGTCCTTCAACGTCGACGGGACAAAGGCCTGTGGCTCGACGCCGTACAGCTCCGCACACACAAGAACCACCGCTGCCGCTTTTGGTCCACTCACCTCATGGAGAAGAGAAAACATTCTATATCACTGACTCATACGCCTCTGCAGTCGTTCAGCCGAACCCTCCCAAGACGTCACCGGTGAGACAAGAGACAAGAGACCATGCGCGCATCATATCCCCTCCACCTTTGACAAGAGTTTCGCTAAGCAAACCACACTCTGAGCGGACGACTGTATTGGCGTTGGCAACAACAACAACGGCAAGACGATCTCCGTTGGCCCGCTCCCGGTCATACAAACAGCGGTTGTCGATTGCGGACCAGCTTTCGAGGGCAAGACCTGATCTCGCATCATCGAGTTATCAAATTAGACGTGCGAAGTTGTTGGCTCGACAGGTGAAATTGGAGACGAGAGAGCAGTATTTGGATGGGATGCGGACGCATGCGACATTGGCGAGTTTTGAGGTAGTGGATGAGAGCGATCGTGAGAGTAGTGACGGAGATGCTGCTGATGGTGGTGATGGTGGCGATGGCGATGGCGATTTTGACGTTGGCATTGGTGTTGGCGATCGTGATGATCAGAAGAGGAGGAAGGATAAGAAGGGTAGGATAGATTGGAATCGGAGTATGGAGTTGGTGGAGCGGATCAAGGAGGATTTGAGGGCGGGTAGAAAGCCGGTGTTACCTGGACTTAGGTGCACGGACAGTCAGCTGGGAAGTGGAGTTTGAACGAGGTAAATTATTATCTTATTTTATTCGATGCATACCATACATCAGAGTGTTTGGAAAGCGGACTGGTAAGTGTAGATAGCTATAGTGATATCATTTGTAATGGAGACCGAGTGGGGTTTGAAACGAGGGCGCTGCACGCACAAGTTGGAGGGTCGAAACCATCTGCTTGTCGGATGCAAAAATGATGAGTTTGAGTCGGAGCAACGACGATGGGGCGATGATTGAATGGGCGAAGGTGTGGCATGACGTCAGTTTTCAGTGAGCCATTTGTCAAGATCTTTCTCCTCAAAACAAAGGCGAGATGAGGTGAGGTGAGGTGAGGTCGCCCCTGATAATCAAATCATAAGATTGACTCGGAGATGCTCCTCAAACTGTATTCCCGCGCAGTCATCAGTCTCTCGTAGTAAACGTCATGCATGAGTGACAGTTCATTGAGCGCCAAGCAGCCTCATGCATCATTGCTCCGACCAGCGGCTGACTCGGAGCTTTTTCGACGCTTAGCTTTGGTTGCAGCTGAGGCTTCCGTGCGTTGATAAGCCGCCTCCCTCTCCTTTCTATGATTTGCATGATGACTCAGGAATCCGGTTGAGGAATGCCTTGCGGATGGATGCCTTAGTGAGCTCGTCAAAAAAGCCTGGTACTAAGGTTCTTGGTTTGCCGTCTAATCGACTTGGTACCCCCCTGCGAGCTTTGCCGTGTACCGTACTGAGGTGTGTTAAGCGACATCAACATCAACCCATCAAGTCAAGCCAAGTCAAATTAGAGTAAAGTCAATCTCCGACGTTTCCGCTTATCGTGTCTGCGAACTACTGTACGACACGTCCATAATATCTAGATCTCGGACATGCACATTTTGCCCCTTGATGCTTGAGGCATATAGACTTCACCCGTGTCCATGGAGTATGGTATCGTATTGCAGTCGTGCTGCGACTTGATGTGTTTGAACAACAGCTTTACAGAATGGAAACGGAGTGGAAAATGGAGAACAGTGAATGATTAGATTGTTTTGGTATTTCCGGAACAGAGCTTGTCGATTACTGATCCTGTCTAGAGAAGTGGAAGGTGGTAACGGGGGAGTTGAGGGCATCACTTCTGCGCGTTGATGGGATGAGCGAGGCGCCGCCCCCGAGTGCTGTTGAGTCCCGCTTGGTCCCAGGCTATGCCAGTGGCGAAAGTTGCATTGTAATATCGGCAGGCTTTTCTTCGAATTCCGACGTTTTCGTTTCTCTTTTCTTCTTCTTGTTGATTAGATCCTGAAAATTCGACAAATGCGGTGTCATTCGCGGACCAAAGGCGATGTTGCCATCCCATCATCATGACCATCCTCGTCTCCGACCAACCAACCGTCCAACCGTCCAACCNNNNAACCATGCATTGACCCATCTTTCCAATGTACCACCTTACGTAGTCGTCGTCGAGATATGAGAAGCCACGGCG
The DNA here is from genome assembly GCA_001179725.1 of Macrocystidia cucumis. Lineage (NCBI taxonomy): Eukaryota > Fungi > Basidiomycota > Agaricomycetes > Agaricales > Macrocystidiaceae > Macrocystidia > Macrocystidia cucumis. The sequence continues at coordinate 45,650 of CEMH01204401.1, read as the reverse complement.
AAGGTCGAGAGTTGCGCAATATCATCATTGTAGAACACGTCGCCTGGTTTTCGAAACATCTCGCGCACCCAATGTCGAGTGTTGCTCGCACCAGCGTCTCTCAATGAGAGAAACATCCGATTGACGATGACTGTCGTCAACCTGTTTTTTTTTCCCAACAGACGAAAAATCAGCGCGATGTTACAAAAAAATATGAAACAGATTGAACACTGACGAAGCACTGGCTCTGTGATTTCGTGAACATTGCGTTAGTGTCCGAACAAAACGCGCACATTGCACTGCATGCAAAAGGGATGAGACTCACGCATTATTGAAGTACTTGATTCCCGGCTAGAAAAAGAACAAGGGTACAAACGTCAACGAGAAGAACCAGAAAATGAAAGAAGAATGAAAGAAAACCCTTGGTTTCCTCTCCCGAGTTTTTTTTTTTTTTTGAGAACAAAGGATTTGGAACACGAACCCGAGCAACTTTCACAACAATCACGGAGATGATGTTCCCGGTCAGCACCAGGGAGGCATACATCGTCGCGTCACTCAAGATCGCTACGCGGATGTTCGACCGAGAAATTCCTGAGATGATGCCGCCCGGCCCTCGCACGGTGAAGAACACGGTCATCATGAGGAGGATCGTGTCAAATGTCAGGGACAATGCGAGGAACGCGTCTGGTATCGGTCGGCTAGAAATAGTTTGCGTGAGAAGATTGGGGCTTGATTTTCGTTTCTGAAGCCGAAGACAATGACATACAGTTCACCCGTGGGATATAGCAGGCAAGCTGGTGTGGGAGGGTAAGGGGTCAGCCCCAAGCCTTTTTTAAGCGTTAATGACACTCACTTTGGAAAGGATCTATGCCGACTTGAGGGAGGGGCAGGGCTACATAACAGTGTGGGTGAGTAAAGTACTTCGCGCCGCACAAGGTACAACAAACCTAGACTCCCAGCGCTCGGCGGCCGTGACACCGCGAAGACGATAACGGCAGTTTGCCCGAGCATGATGGCCAAAAGCAATATGATGCATTGCCGAAGGTGAACCGCCATAGCCATGACTCTGGGTCACTACCACATCAGCACTGGCGGTCGAGTTTCTCACCTCCAACGCACCTCAGGGAGAGCATGCCCTCTGATATCAGAATCATCAATAGGTATGGAAGCCATACCGTAAACGCGATCCGTGAACACCTGCGAAGTTGGTGAATGAACGAATTATTTCAATGAACAAGGGTTACTGACGTCTAAAAGGGCCGTTGAGCTGACTATGACCATTCACACGGTCAAAAAAACAAACACACCTCCGGTTTCCAAAAGTTGAAATACATCACTGGTCAATCCGAGTCATGAATAAACGAAGAAAAGGTGGGGAGTTGCTTCAAAGTTCACGCACCAAAGGTGTAAAGATTGCACACGAGCATCGGCACGTATCGATTCTATGGGAAAGGAATAGGCTTCGCCGTTCCCGACGGCGATGACAACCAAAACGTACAACAAGGAACAGAAATCTCGCTGTGGTTGTGGGAAACTGTTACTTCACGGACACGTCAAGGGTTGATGTGATACATACCAAAACTCCACCGGCCGGTCCAGGTGTATTTCACCTATGTACGACGAGTTTTTTTTTTGAGAAGAGGGGGACCGTCAGTTGTCGAAATCAACTGCAAGGAAAAGAAGAATCAACGTACCTCATCATCCAATGTGAGGAAATAGTCAAACCATAGGACGGCCGTACAACCGACAAAAAACCGCTGAGCACAAAAAAAAAGTCAAAAATTTCCCACCGAACTCAGCGTCCCGTACTTCTTGTTTATACATGAAGGGCTTACCTTCGTCACCAGCCTAGCATGCGATTTTTTTGGTTTACAAGAGTGAGAATCACCCTCAAAGCTAAAAACGCGCTACGGGTCGGGGGGGTGGGGGGTTACAAAAGGAGCACTCACAAATCCGATGCCAGTTGTACCGTTGCAGGATCCATGAAGGTGACGAAAGAGAGCGTAGGAACCGTATTACTTCGTCATGTATATAAAGGCCCCCTTTGTAGCGCTCGGACCGGCAGATCCCGCGAAGGGTTGACAGGAAATACTCCATCGGGGTGCTCAGAAAGTGATCCAGTGATCGAATCTCCGCAGCCCATAAGCATCAGAATGCAAGCGCATCTGCCACACGGATACAAGAACTACCAGCAGCTGCAAATCGGCACCGGGAAAAAGGAAGTCCGTAGGCCCAATGGGAGCGCTTCTAGCGCCCAACATGGCGGGAATTTGAGGAATGATGGTGAAAAATGATTGTCGACCACAGATGTGGCTGTAAGCAAAGCGATAACGTAGAAACGGTGATTTGATCGAGGCTGTCCGAAACAAACGTAGTAAAAACGGGTAAATGTAACATAACAGATGTGGGGTTGAATCCAATCTGTCCACCCTCTCCGGAACTGCATGTGTTTGTGTGTCTGAGTAGATGATTGAATGAGTGTTTTCTGAACGAGAAAACGAGAAGTCAATTAGCATACTAAGGAAGCGAGAATCAAATCAGCTTACAAATATACACAAAAGTCATAAAAAAAAGTAGGTCGTTGATTTTGTCAGTGGGAGGAACTCGCTGACTCAATCAACCCCTCCAGTAATTCGGCTTGACAAATGGCATTGGGGTAACAAGAGCTTCTCGCAGTTTGTTACGGACGTCAATCAGAACTGGAGTTCCCTTTTTATGCCACCCAGTTTGGATATAACCCATTGCGATGTTGGCCTTCAACGTCGGAGATGGGATTCCCGAGGTCACCGTACCTTCCAGAAGTCAGTATCAGCATGGCCTAGTGTCAAAAAGGGAAGCCTCGAGGACGATACCAATTTGTTGGCTATTATTTTCTTCGGTAGAGAAAATCTTCGCGCCCTCTATGAAATCATAGAAAAAAAACTGCGTAAGAAGCCAATTTGACAACGGATGATGAACACAAACGTCGAGCTGGAACACCATCCACGATGAAACCTACACGCCTCCGGCTCACCCCGTTTTTGAGTTGATCCAGAATTGGCCCAGCACCGATGAAATTTCCTGCCTCTCGCCTATCTTTACCTGTGTCAGATGACAGGGATAATCAGATCTTCCGAAGTTTGATCTCAGTGGAGAACAAAGTCACCAATGACCCAACTCAGCCCCCCTTCCACAGGCGTTGTAGTTTCATCCAAGTCGTTTCCGTACAAGCACATGCCAGCCTCGAGCCGAAGACTATCCCGAGCGCCAAGTCCGGTAAGCTGGACGGGGGTTTTGGACAATAGATCCGCCACTTCAACAGTGTGAGAAGGGGGGATCGAGACCTGTAGGGTGACGCGGTTTGACAATCGTGTTGTGAGGAGCGGAATAGACTTTCCTCGAACCCGTCCTCGCCAGTGTAACCGCCTCGTGCGACGTGTAACTTGACTCCGTCAATTGATACAAAAGCGGATTTTCCAAAAGTAAGATTTTTCAGGTCGTAGGATGTCAGAGATTGAAGATACGATGCGGCTGATGGACCTGAAGTCGTAACCGTCAGCCACCAAATCATTACCACTAAAACGGTTCTATTCATACCTTGCAGTGCGACTAGCCCCCAACCTTCTAAGACCTCGATTTCCACCCTTCCTGCTACGCTTCTTGGACTGCCGTTCCATTCCGCAATTTTTTCGTGGAACCAGGACAAGTCGCGTTCCCTCCTAGCGGCGTTTGTTACTATGTAGAATGTGTTTTCGTCGTGTTTGGTGACAATCGTGTCGTCAATGATACCACCCTCCTCGTTCAACAAGACGGACAACGTAGAGCTGAAAGGTTCGAGCGTAGCGAGAGACGAAGGGGTGAGCCATTCCAAAAACTGTGTCGCTGTCCCCCCACGAACGCTAGAACGCGTCAGATGCTCCGGTTGAAGGGGTTGAAGGCACACGAGGCTCACTAGGATTGCACCATATGCCCGACGTCAAAAAGACCAGCGCTCTGACGAACATGCGTGTGGCTGGCGACTTTTGACGAAAAAAGTTTACAAAACTGGTGGACGAGTTGTTGTTGGCATTCTCTAACCTTGACCAACATCTCCGTACGCCAAAGGCATCGAGTAACCTGCAAATGGCACCATTTTGGCGCCATTCTTTATGTGAAAGTCATAAAGACCAGTGCGTTTCAGCTGCCGGGGGGTCAGGTATGAAAAATGATATGAACCATTGCAAGTACCTCTGGACCGCCGGCTGAAGTCGCGAAAAGACGAAAATTCCGCGCCAAAATTCCAGGGGCACTCGCCCGTCTTATAAAACACAAACTTGCTGCTTGCATATGAGGTATCAAGATGGGGAGCTAGTCGGATGGAAATGGTGTTCTGGGTTGCCTCGACCCTGGATTGAATTTGGGGGGACTGGTAAACCCTAACCTTGAATCAAGGCCACAACGACAAAGGCAAGGCAACCGATCTTATCATAACAACCTCATCACCAGCTCATTCTCTGCATAATCATGTCTCGTTTTGTGCGACCTTCGAAGTATCGGTGAGCACGATCTATATCATACAATGGTTTGGGGACTTGACACTTTGTGTTTTCAGCCACGTTTTCGGTCAATCAGCCAAGAAAGAGCATGGCATCGACAACGTCAAAGTCACTAACAGCGCTTGGGACACCAATATCGTGTCAGCTTCTGCTGTACGTACCAAAAGGCTCGTTGATCGGTGGAAATACGCGCTAATGTCTTGTTGTGGTTGTAGAAATACCTCAGCATCAATTGGAATGCTTCAGGGGGCGGTGCTTTCGCCATTGTCCCCCTGCCATCTCCCTTCCAGTCTATCTCAGGATTCCCTCATCGGCTTCCAGATGTCTTACCCTTAGCTCGTAGCCACACGGCACCCGTATTGGATACGGATTGGTCACCTCACAACGACTCCGTCGTCGCATCAGGAGGGGATGATGGCAAAGTCATCATATGGAAGGTTGAAGCCTCCCAATTTGAGGGATGGGGACAAGAAAAATGGGTTCCTCAAGACTTTGATCCCGTCGCTCGTATCGACGCCTCACCACGTAAAATTGGCCAAGTTCTCTTCCACCCAACGGCCTCCAACGTTCTTGCCAGCGCGTCTGGTGAATACAATGTCAAGATATGGGATTTGGCGAACACGGAAGATGCGCGCTCCATCTTGATTGGCCACGAGGATGCCATCCAGAGCCTTGCTTTCAATCCCACAGGGACGCTACTCGCGACCACCTGCAGAGATAAGAAAATCCGTTTGTTCGATCCGAGAACTGGGGGTGATGCTGTGAGGATAACCGATGGCCATGCTGGTGTTAAAGGTTCGCGAATAACCTGGATGGGAGAGTGGGATAGGATTGCCACAACTGGCTTCAGTAGGATGTCGGACCGTCAAGTCGGGGTTTGGGAAACTGGAGGTTTGGGGAATATCAAGACGATCTCTGTGGATCAGTCCGCTGGAGTCATGATGCCGTTCTGGTCGGATAATAACATACTCTTCCTCGGTGCGTGCTCCACCCCGGTTGCCTCCTCAACGTGCTAACGGTGTTTTACAGCTGGAAAGGGGTAATTATCTGCTTTTCACGTTGTCACTCTCTGTAGCCATCGTCACTGACACTTTCCTGTCTCCTAGTGACGGGAACATTCGATATTACGAGTATGAATCCGACACGCTCCATTCAATTTCAGAGCTCAAGTCGTCGGAACCACAACGCGGAATGTGCTTCCTCCCACGTCGGGCTCTAAATGTATCTGATTGTGAAATCGCTCGCGCGTACAAAGTCCATGGGTCGTACATTGAACCGATTGCGTTCATCGTTCCCCGCAAGGCAAGGCGCGATTTCTGAGATCTAAGCCAAATCTCACCTCACTTTCTCGTTCACAGTCAGACACATTCCAGGCCGACATTTATCCGCCAGCGCCTTCATCTGAACCTTCGTTGACGGCATCAGAATTCTTCAATGGAAAGACGGCGCCTTTGAAATTAGTCGATCTTTCAAGTGGGAAAACGTTTGGCGGTTCTGCTACAACCGCTGCAGCCTCGTTTTCCTCACCCATTCAAGCCTCCTCCACTCCTCAGCAGACTGTTCCTATCATTGTTGAGTCTCCGATCACAACCAGGTCCAACACCCAAACGTCCGTCGCCCAGGCGACACCACCTCGACAGGCAACAATTGATCGAGAAGTTGCTTCCGCGGCAACTTCGGCAGGTCCTGGTGTTCTCAATCGGTCTCAATCGAGTGGTGCAGAGGTGGGTGTATCGGTTCCCCAATGTTGGTTGTCAACTGATCTGGTTGACTCCCAATGCCAGCAGCAGACGTCAAGTGGAGTGTTGAAGGAAGAGAATGAACGGTTGACGTCAGAACTACGTGATGCAAGGGAGAAAATTAGGAATTTGGAGGTGCAGGTGGAGAGCATGCGCGCCAATGCGAGGAAGGCTGCACAGGCGTTACTGGACGGGTAAGGTAGGAGGGTGACGTGTGCCCATGGCACGGATTGGAAAAAGGGTTTTTGTGGCTTATGATGGTCGACACACTATATGGAACCACGTTTTGTGCGGCTGCCAGCTACCGTAAAGGGCTGGTGTGATTGCGATGTCTTGAAATGAAACGTCAATTATGAACTTTTGAACCTTCATGATCGAACGTGCAGAGCGCAATGAGCTCGATAACGTACAGAAAAGCGCAGCAACTGAATTGGTGCTCCACCTGTTGCTCAGCGCACGACCCTTTACGACCCCTCCCAGCACAAACTGAAAGAGTTCCAAACGGTGTCAGTTTGGGAGTCGACCCTTTCGGGCTAATCCACCTCATTGTGTGAAGATCAGACGAAGCCACCAACAGTGAACCTGAGCGAGAGCGCAGCCGTGGCAGTGATATGAGCGGTGAGGGGATGGCGGAGAATGTTAACGAATTGCCTTGTCGATGGTGGAATGAAACAAGGTGTGGCTGGTGAACCTGGCCAAGGCTAAGCTTTCTCCTTGAGGCTGGGCGGCGCCTCGATGTCCATCTGTCGCAAAGCGACAACTCTGCCAAGTCATTCTCACGGTTCACGAAAACAAATGTCTTCCTGCTCGGGATGACGGAAGAATTTCACAACAGCTGGCTTCCTCTGTCAGCTTCGAGTTCCCACTCAGGAGATAAGGAAAACGTAGTTTGAAGGTCAAGTACCTTGCGAGGCATAACCTGCAAGAACGAGGTGAGTCCAGGCTACACATCACCTCCTCAAGCCAAGTGGAGCGGAATTGCGAAATATCTGACGGCCTCAGGCCGAGTGATCAGCCTTGGCAATCCAACAATCACCGCGTGTAAAAGTTGAACATCGCTCCATTCAGAACCGTTCCGGCTGCCTTAAAAACACAGGGCTCCGCCGTTGTTCCCGGGGTTTCATGACCGTCTTCCCTGCACGCGATTCTTCCCCCAAATAAATCCCCTCGTTGTCAATCAGCGTTCAGTCATCCTTTCTACTCTCCTTATTATACCTTTTGTTTTTCTGACCTCCTCATCCGCCTTGGGTTTTATAGTCCCCCGACACCAACCTTCCTTCAGCATTCGCATCGCATTGGGATGTGGTCCTCAAAAATAATAACCTTTACCACCGCCACTGCCCTCTTTTGGGATGTCGCTTTTGCGACTCCTGACACTAGGCGTAACCTCAAACGGGACTACATCACAGAGGACCAACTCTCAGACTCTTACGACTTCGTTATCGTTGGCGCAGGTATTGCTGGTCTCACCCTCGCCTCTCGCCTCTCGGAGGACGCGAACACAACAGTGCTTGTCCTTGAGGCCGGTCTTGATGGCTCAACTGTCAAGAACAAAGTTGGTACGTAAGCAGGTTTTTGCCGCTTTTGGGTTTTCATTAAAAAGGCTTAACTCCCCGTCCACGAACCAGACATACCTGGTAATGCGTTTTATGATTCATTATGGGGGACTACCCAAGATTGGGGGTTTCAAACAATCCCGCAAGCAGCTCTGACTAATCGACAAATATATTTGCCAAGGGGAAAGGTAATGTTGCTCTCGCCGAGTTGCTATGGATGAAGAAACACCCCTTTCTCACGAGGCATTGTTCTCAACCCAGGTTGATGGCGGGTCTTCTGCGATGAACGCCATGTATTATGTACGGCCATCATGTATCGAGGTGGATACATGGGCGGCGTTGGCATCCCCGTCTGATCCTGACCGGGGTGCTAATGGTCTGTGGGGTTGTGACGCGTTCTTCAGCGCAATGAAGAAGACGGAGAATTTCACACCACCATTACCGGATATCCAATCCCAAAATCACATCAGGTTCGACGCTTCTCATCACGGAACGTCCGGACCGCTCGACGTAACTTACTGTGCTGCGTGAGTGAGAACAACACCTTTCGTTGGGGGGGGGATTTGGTTGTTTTTGCTTCATTTCATTGATTTCGTCGTTTGACAGGACATTACCTGTGACCGGAGCGTGGACACCCTCGTTGGAAGCAATGGGAATTGAATCAAGTGGGGATCCGTATGGTGGGCGCAACATTGGTGGATATATCGCGGCATCTTCGATCAACCCGACAAATTGGACGCGCGCCTACGCCAAATCGGCTTACATAGATTCTCTCCCACCACGCTCAAACCTTGCCATCCTGTCAAACTCCACCGTGACTCGCGTGCTCTTCGCCGATAGTTCATCCAGCTCTTCTGGGTTGACCGCGACTGGTGTGGAATTTGCGTCGAGTCGCGACAGTCCGCGGAAGACTGTCAAAGCTAAAAAGGAGGTCATCGTTTCGGCTGGGGCTCTTAACTCGGCTCAAGTACTTATGTTGAGCGGGATTGGACCAAAAGCAGACCTTGATGCGGCACACGTTGAGATAAAGGAAGATCTTCCAGGGGTTGGCCAACATCTTCAAGATCACATAGTGCGTTGGCGTTCCACCATGGAAAAAGACGCTGGCTAACCTTTCGTTGTGTAGATGGCCGGGATATCGTGGAGGACTGAAGAACCGACGGCAGGGGATATCCATAATTCTGGATCTGACTATTCCGTGAGTGCTCTTGGAAATGACCCTAGAATACGCATTTATGAGAGTTCAATAGCGAAGCAAAGAATTCTTGTCTTTGATCAACACGGCAATGGCCTATGTCAATACGTCACTTGTCCTCGGCGACAGCTGGGCTTCCGATTATAAGCAACAGCTCAACGACTATCTTTCTGAAGCATCACAGACCCTCGTCCCTAGCCAGAGTCCGGATGTTATTGAAGGTTACAAGGTCATTTCCAATACACTCGCCAACACATTCCTGCTCGATTCGAGTGTAGGTCAAGTCGAATTCTTGTTGGCTACCAACTCGCCTGGAACGATTTCGGTGCAAGCATCATTACAGCACCCTCTCAGGTCAGTCGGGACCGTGAAGGCTTTGCTTGTAATAGCTTGTTGACGCCCCTACAGTCGAGGAAAATTGACCATCAAATCCTCCGACCCCTTTGAGTACCCAGAGATCGACCCAAAGTACTTCTCGCATTTCGGGGGTGAGTTCCTTTTGGTCGGTTTGATTTTTCTAATTTTGCTGAGGAAATCTCTGTAGATCGAATGGTACTTCGTCAAGGGTTCAGAATCCTTCGAAATATAGCTCAAACGGCTCCCATGAGCGGTCACTTACGCGAGGAACTCAGTCCAGGCACTCAGCTACAGTCGGACAGCGACTTAGATGCGTGGTTGGACCAGCACGCGGACACTCAGTTCCATTTGTCGAGTACCTGCGCGATGTTGCCTCGAAACCAGGGAGGGGTCGTGGATGATGAGTTGCGCGTCTACGGCACCAGTACGTACTCTCACCCATTCCATTGCTTTATTGCTGACCAT
>CEMH01204401.1:4225-21019 GCA_001179725.1 Macrocystidia cucumis | reverse complement strand
CATGACGATTTCGAACTCTGGAGCCCAAGCGAGGAACGGTCGGAGCGTTGCCTGTTTGGACGACAGGTATTCATTCATTTTTTTGTTTCATCCTCAAGATGGAGCGCTGATGTTTGCCTTGCAGACCCTCTACCATCGCAGGGTTCGTAACACGAACTGTGTCGTTGGAGCCCAACCCAAGGCACAAGAGCGAGTCGTCAGCGTCTGTCCATGTGCTAAGGTCGACTTTGAATGGTACGTAACCTTGCCTACCCTCCACGTTTATCACTCACATCCCAAAACGCACCTCCACTAGCGAATTCAACTATGTCAAAAACGATGTGGATGAATGCGTCCTCGTGCCCGGAACAACACCACGCCCCCCAGATGATTCATGTCGCAACGGAGAGCAGTATTGGTATGAGCGGACGGCTTACCGCTTGATCCCATACTCCAGTTGTGAGGGTGGTATGAGACCAGATCAAGGGGCACGACACGTTTGTCCAGGGTTCAACGGCCATAGTGGGTGGTTCTGGTTCTTCGTGCTCGTGCTCCCGTTGGGCTTTACGTCACTTGTGGCATACTACTACTATCAAAATAGTGGCCTCGCAAGAGGGTATGCGGCTTCGTTTTTGCTCTGTGTGCATCTCTCACGGTTTTTCTTCTCTAGGACAATCAGATTGCCAGGAGACGGTCGGACATCCTATACTCAAGATTCCGGCATCCTCGGCACTTTGGCATCCGTACCTTGGTTCCTCATCGGTCTCGCTGGTGTCGCTTGGGAGTGGGTGGCCTCGCAGATGCCGTCGGACATCTTGCGATCACGGAGAGGGTACAGAGACGTTCCCGTTGACGAGGATGCACAGATATTGCGATTCGAAGACGAAGAGTAGTAGCGCATTTTTTTTGTCAGGTTATGTTTTCGATATTTTCCTGTCGCGTTTTCAGAGGCTGTCACTATATTTATTCTAGATCCCTGCCATCACTATTTCCTCGATTGCCGAACTGGACCCGTGTCAGTAAGATAGTGAGCGTCGTGCAGCATCAGTGCATCAGATGGTGGCTGTCCCGAATCCGGTATATCTCGCTGTCATTCGGAAGCCCATGTGCCGTGTTGGTCGCTTTGATGATGTTTTGACTGTTTGCTTCAGCGCTGCTTGGCACCCGTCTATTCCCGGCGCGTTTGCTCTTCTAGCTCTGGAGCTGAGGCAAAAAAGATTGCTCCTTCTGAAACCAGCGGTGATGCAACTTCCGGATGGAGAATGCCTGAGGTCGTTAAGAAGACGTGAAGCGACCATGTCGAAACTACCTCACCCCCCATTTTTTTTTCTATTGTACAGGTCATGGATGCGATCCAGCAGCTAGGATTTGATTTGTACGCATCACTCGTTATGTCCCTTTGTCGCGGGTGTGCTGATTGGGGGTCTAGGGCTAACAGCAAGGTGAAAAGGCTCTCTCTCGACTACCACCAGGGGGACGGGCAAGTTGACATGCCCGCTTTCATCTGTATTAGCGGTATTACGTCGGGATTGTGACACTGCTTTTCTACGACTACATTTTGACGCTACCTGATGAGGTGGGAGGCGCATTTCGATTTCCAACTGGGTCGTTTGACAAAACGTGTTTCTGAAGATCGAGTTTGCTTGGAAAGGGCGTCGCAGCTTTGGTGAGTTTTGAGTTTTGAAGCGGGAAACATGACTGAAGGCGAAGCCCTTTTATTAGTGTTCTACCTCTTTCTGTTTGCAAGTTTTCCATTTGGCTATCCGTGACCGTCAACTCACCGTTTGTAGAACCGATACTTTTCGCTAGCGATTGGAATCGTAGTTACATATGGTAAAGTGGTTGGAAAATCTCAGTTTGGTCTCCATTGATCCGACCGCTGCAGCCTACTTTTCTCCGCTGTGGACTCAAGAGGTGAGCTCATCACACCGCCAAGTTCACGTTCTTTAGACAACCCCTCCCAACCTGGTTTAGATGTGAGGACTTCGTTTTCAACCCCTCAATCCTATCAAGTCTGATACTTTTGTAGTTGCAATCGGTTTGCCGTGTCGGAATGGGTCATGCATGGTTGTACAATAACCGTCGCTGAAATAGTTCTGGCCCTGAGGTCCGTCCCACTCATTTCTCAACTTGGGAATTACAGTCTGCATCCTAAGCGGCGGACCGTTCCCTCATCCTGACAGAGTATACGCATTATCCGGAAGAAAATGGTACATGCTCGCTGTTCTTCTACCGGCAATTGCGGTACAAGCGTCGCTTTCTCTTTACGCGACATCACAGCCTGGAAACACAGGTATGAATATAGTGTTGCCGTTGATTGGCAGAACCTCACCATCTGCACTGGCAGGGCTCCCTTTGCCTGACATTCCTGCAGAAGAGTTCCACGGTAAGCACACACTCCATCACTTCGCGGTCCTATCCCTGTCAGGCCCACTCAACATTCCTACTTTTTCCAGTTTGTTTCCTCTTTCCTACTCTAAGAATGTCAGTTCCCGTTGATATCAACAACACCAAAATTCACTCGCTTATCTACTCGACGATAGCGGTCACATACCGCAAGTCTATTTGGGCTTTGCGCTGGCTTTCGACAGCGTCGTCTTCGGCCTCACCGTCCTCCTTACCCTTCGCGCGTCACGCGTGGGGAATCGTACGCCGATAATCACTACCCTCCTCCGTGACGGCACCCTCTATTTTCTTGTCATTTTCTCCGGAAATCTCCTGTCCATGGTGCTCATTCTTCATGCAAGGGTGCGTCGCTCTTTTGGTATCTCCGCGTCACACGCGGGGAGTTTTATATAACTAAAATAACGATGAAAAACGACCAACGCTTGTCGTTATACAGCCAAATCTAAGTTTCTTGAACGCCATGTGGGTGAACAATTCCAATTTTCTTAGACCTACTCCTTAAACTAACCGGGTTTTTAAATGATCAGCCCGAATACCCTGTAAGCTTTGCCTTCAACAACAAAGGAGGTTTTTTTTTTTTTCTCCTTTTGTGCTGATAGAACCGTCTCGTTTTTAGAATAACGGCCGTGATGATAAACCGACTGAACCTATCCCTGAAAAAAACAGCGACCGGAAACAACGTTGAATGGGGGATCAAAATGTTCGAGAGGACAGAGGCGACTGGGCACTTGGACACCCGTACCCACATCGTGACGATTGGTGGAAGGTCAGTCCCCCCCCCCTCCCCCGAGTTTCAACGTGTTGCTGAAAATTCTGGATTTTTGTTGAATGCTGAATTCAACTTTCCTTCTTTTCCCCCCCTCCTTTCTAGCGGTAGACCACGGGATGCGTTTCCATTGAGGGAATTTGAATCGTAGGGGAGGGGTGATACTTCAAAAGTAAGGAATTAAAACTGCTATGTATCGGACTGAGAATATTACTGTATTCTGTGAATGCACTCCACGATCTGAACGAGGCCACCATGAGCTTCTGCTGAATAGCTCTATTACGGGGGAGGCCCTGGAAACCAATAAAACGGATCTGGTTTAAACTCTAAAGGACAAACACATTCAGCGGTCAAAAGAAAAAAGGAAAAAACCAAAGTAAGGAGGGAAATTCGACTCACCAAGTTGATACATCTTGAACGCATCTCTCCCACTCGTCATCGGCAAGTGTTGCCTGATCTCCTTCAGATAAAGATTCAAGCTTTGCGTCAGCTGGGCCTGTGACGAGCTTCCTCGATCCAACTCTAAACAACTGTCATCGAACACCGTGACCTCGATCAACTTGACCAGATCGAATTTTGGCTGATTCAACACGGCATCGAGTTCATGCCATGGGTGAGCCATGATCTCCGTAAGTTGCCCGTTGTCGGGATTAACGCGCAAGTCGATCCTGATCATTTCGAGGTTGTTTGTCGTTGAGATTTGGCCAAACATCGCGGCGAGCCAGCGGAGGGGGTTGCAAAAGGCGGAGATGTCGGAAGATGCGCGAAGTGATTTGAGTCTTCGAGGGGCAGTGATATCGATGAAGGAATTGGAATCTGGCCAATCTAACAGGCTTGTGAATGAGGCATTCTCGTTCATGGTGGAGTCTCGCGAACAAGAAAGAAAGAAAAAGGTTTCCTTCAAGTTGCTTACCGGAGTGTACTGGTTGGAAATGTAGAGATTCGAGAGAATCACTACTCTGATCCAAAATCCTCTCTATCATGTCCATCTCTCCGCGATTTCTTGAGACGAATGCGATACGAAGGCTCTGGAGGGATGTGATATCGAAGCCCATCGTTGGATGCAGAATCCATTGAAGAATTTGGTACATCTGAACGTTATCCAATAGAGTGAGAGCTTCCAGAGAGGGGCGGTGTGGTGCTGGTATGAAAGAATCCCCGAAAATCACTGCGTCGTCTTGATATGTGGCCGATAATTCACAAAGCTTGAGTTTTTTCAAAAAGGGCGCGTGGCGAAGGATGTCCTGAATGGCGAAGTCATCGAAATTGACATCGGTGAAATCGAGCTCAAGGAGCTGTGGTGACGAAACGAATTCTCGTATCGAGTCCTGTAGAGGTTGAGGAAGCGAACTCCAGACGAGGCTGGCTCCGAGCAAACGAAAGCTCTGGACCGAGCTAAGCTCGCGCAAAGACGAGAGGGCGAGGGGAAGGGTGTCGTCCCGTGTGCACCAATGGACGCCCAAATATCTCCAACCGGTTCTAAGCCCCCCTTCCTGTATGGACACCTCACGAACGTATCTAGCAAGATGGGGCGATGTCTGAAGTATGTGGTAGAATCGGCTGCATGCTGTTCCGGAGAGTGATCCGCCATCCATAAACGGGTGGCGATGTTCAGTATCTGCTGGGTGTATAGGCTCCTCTTGGTCTTCTCTCCTACGACTAGGTGGGGGACGAAAACAAATCTTTCGGAAAATATGTGCCTGACTGAGCGGAAGCCAGGCCCAACACACAAGACTGCAGCACCGTAGAGCCTGTATGTCAGCGTCGAGCCGCGAAACGATGATCTCGATGAGCTCCTGAGGAATTATACACTGTTCCATTGCTTGAATTTCGTGAAAAAAGGTCGATAATTTGAGGTTGAAAGGATGAAGAGCCACTGATAGGCTATGGTGGTTAATGACAAGAACGTCCGATGACTCAATGCTCGGACCAAATAGTCACACAAATAGGGGTCCCCCGTTTCTCATTGACATCCAATGTGTTCTTCATTATAACGATGTGAAAGGATAAAATGAGGCCTCAAACTGTTATACTTATGTCGAGGAACACCACCAGCTTTTTTATCTGCTTACCCTGTCATAGGTTTGCCCACAGCGGTTTGTCGTTAGTGATCTTCGAAGTCCCTTCTCGCAATTTCGTCTGCATCGTTCCGCATATCATTAGATACTAGGTAGTTGGGGTGTTGGAATTTCACTGCCAAATTGCTGGCACTCACCGAATCTGAATGACTTAAAATTTACATCACCTTTTTCCAACATCCGTCAACAATTTTTTTGATGAAAATTCACGCCGATAACATGGACCTTACAAGCCCTTCTGCGCATTCAGTTTCGATATTTTCAATTTATGGACACTTGTGGGAGGGTGCAGACCTGCTCTTCCCTCAGTGTTTTGTTTCTTTCCCGACAACCAAGTCACCACAACTATAAGGATCCATTGTACTCTTGATCCCGAACAGCTTGTGTGAGTTATTCTCGCTCAAGATTTAACTCTTTCTTGGGTCGCTTCTTACTTCACGTTCAAGTCTGCCAGCTCGGTCGGCGGTCCGTGGACAAACACAGTTCGGACCGAACCCACACTCTTATTACCTCTCAATCCTCGCCCCCCCAGAGCCATCGCTTCATCTGAAAGTTGCTCCATGCCTGTGGACGCGAACAAAAGTCCACCATCCAGGAGGGTTCCAAGGAAGATCACGCCAGAGGAGTTGAAGGATATCGAGCTCAAAAGGATCCGTGGTACTCATCATTCTGCTGGTACTATCAGAGCTATTTAGACTTATCTCTCACACTCCAGGTGAACTCTCCTGTGCAGAATGTCGACGTCTCAAGTTGCGTTGTGACAAGAAGGTCCCATGCGGGTCGTGTTGTCGGCGCGGTTGCGAGAGTATCTGCCCTTGTGGTACTGTTGAATCTGCCTGTAACTGCCCTACCCCACTGACCACGCAAGCAGGTATCTTATCTGCGGGACAGGGCACCCGGTACGTCAAAACATTCATTCTTACTTCCTAGAGCTCAATTATGAATTCACAACTCAGTTTCATATTGGCTGACACCGACCAATTGCACCGCAAGATCGCCGATATGAGCAACCGTATTCGACAGCTTGAAGACGCTCTCGCAATCCTCTACGCGAACACATCCAGCGAACGCCACCCCTTGCTTCAAGATGAATTGCTCAAAATCAAATTTGGGTCCGAGGCACTGCCGGCCCATCGAGAGTCGTCAGACAGCGAGGAGCCCGACACACCGAGCCAATCCATTGACGCTTTGGGAACTTTGACATTGAGTGACGAAGGGGAAGTAAAGTATTTTGGGAGATCTGCTGGCTCAGAGGTGCGTCTACTCAACGAGGACTTCATTTGCTCCTGCTCATGACGGTTCCCATAGACCCTTATGATGGTATGTCCGCCCCTTCTGCCTCGACGATTGCGCCTCAGTTAGCCTGAACTACAGGCTGAAGAAGAGTGGGACCCTCCAAGCGACGAAGCCGAGGAACTCCGAGTCCCACTTCCCATCGAGCTCGAAAATCTCAAAAATCTATTTCCATTCACCACCAAGAACAGGCCAAATATAAACACTCTTGAGCTTCTTGAATCATTCTTACCCCCGAAAGACCGAGCTTGGTCGCTTTGCGACTCGTATATCCAGCATGGGGCTTATTTCTTCCGCCCTCTCACCTCGGACATGCTCAGACCCGAACTTCTGGACAATTTATATAACACGGCTTCTCAACGTGTTGCACAGCGCGTCGCGGCCGATTTCTCTCCTGGAAGTGATCGAGACACCTCTGCTCGACCCGACGCTACGACCCCTCATGCCCTTGCGACTGTTTTCTTTGTCTTTTCATTGGGGGCTTTGCTCGATCTTACCCTGTCGCCGTACAACATGGAGGCAGAGCACTTTTACGACTTGGGCCGTGCAGCTTTGTCCTTGCGCTCGGTCGTTGACGCACCACAGATGGAAACAGTCCGTGCAATTGGTTTAATGGCTACTTACCACAGCCTAGCTGGTAAGAAGTACTCTCGAGATAGTGCTGTCAGTCCACCCACTTTACTAGAGTACAACCATTCTGACTGCTTTAAAACCTTTGCTAGTGGTGTTTGATGAGTTTGGCTGCCAAACTTGCACAGAGTGTGCGTCTTTCCTTCGACTCGACTGACTGGCTGATTCATTAGGATTTAGATTGGCCTCCGTCAGTGCTTGAACGTCCCAAATCGGGGTGTGACAGCTCATTCATAATTGACAATGTGCAGATCGAGATAGCGCTAGGTGGCACATGGATGCCAATTTGGTCCAACAGCGTCGAATCCTCTTCTGGGAAGTCTTTTCGGCGGACATGTCCCACGTACGCGCACCAGATCCGAATGATCACCCTACACTTTGATAACTTTGTTGTTTGTAGAGTCTCGCTTTGGGTCGTCCTCCCGCGTTTAACCTGCCATACGTTGATTGCGAATTTCCGACCGACGAAGAAGCCACCTTGAGCAATCTTGGTGAAGTACAAAACGGCTGTGAGTTGTTTGAAAGCTTCTCTGTCTCCTGGCTTCCGTCATTCTGAAAGTGGCCAATTCAACAGTTTGGCGGATGAAATATCTCTTTCAGCGCAATATGTTTATGGCTGTGGCGGAAGCGACGCTCATCGCGAAATCACCAAGCTACGCCACTGTGCAAGATCTAGATCGTAAGGTTCGAGAAATGTCTTTCCCAGCGTCTATCACACCATACGCGCAACGTGGGGACAAGGATTATCATTCTAGCTCTCTAAGCTTGAGGGATTTCTATGCGAGCCAACATCGCACTGTCAGTGAGTCTTGCATTCCCTTTGTTTGACAAACAGTTCGAGGATTGATGACTGTCTGTATGATAGCGATGATATATTTGCATCGAAGCTTCTTCGCGCAAGCGATGTTAGACCATCCAAACGACCCCCTACGAAGTCCGTTCTCGGCGTCCTTCTTGACTGCGTATAGATGTGCTTGCGTCATCATTCGGGCGACAGCCCATCATTTCGACCGTTGTGCGGAAATGGCGATGAGAATTTGGTTTTTGCTCTATCACACGTTCTCTGCTGCAGTCCGTCATCCGAATCTCTTCCGTATCTTCAGGCTCCGTTAACCCTATGGATTTAGGTCATTGTGGGTACGGTGGTAACGCGCTCACCAAAGTCCGAGCTCGCTCCGGGTGCTTTCCGAGAGTTGCAAGTTGCCATCGATTTGTTTGAAAGGACGGCATTACAATCTCAAAGGGCGAAGATTGCTCTCGTAACCATTTTCCTCACTGCGAACATGACGAAGTAGCTACTAATCAATGCTAACAGGGCGTTTTGAGGAAATTGAAGGAAAAGGCTATCCAAGTCTCTTCCGCGCCATTTTCGCCTGCTGGTTCACCTCCCCCGAATCTACCGACGCTTTCATCCACCCATTCTCATGGAGAAGACGCCCAGGACGAGCTTGCGATATTTGGTGGACAAACGAGAGTTATTTCCACCAAGTCAAGGACGAAGCATGCCGACTCGCCGTTGTCAAACAGCTCACCACCACCTTCGCCACAACCAAATCCTCAACGTCATCGCGGGAAGGGGCCTCTTCGTAGCCACCTCCGAGCTACCTCGTTGGTTGACTTGAGGCAACCGATGAGTTTCGCGAGTCAACAAGCTTCCACTGATGGTGGTGGGCTTGATCTCAGTTTCCTCTCTTATCCTTTGTCTTCCTCCCCTGCCCTACCTACTCAGCTCTCGCAACCGCCCAGCGACATACCTTTGCAGAACCAGAATTACATGAGCCAGATGTATTCGAGCTTCATGGATCATCTGGCGAATGCTTCGCTTTCCAATCCTGCTGGATATACGCCCGCCAATAACGGCAACACTATTGGAATTACACCCCTCGCACCCACTTATCCGGGACATGCTGTTCCCCCAGAGTTCATGGGCTCGCTTCCTCCTCCTCCTCCCCTTCAGAGTGGTTACAACCTCGCAAGCGCCCAGAACATCGGTGTAGCGTCAACGTTGAACCCAAATGGAGGGAACAGCGTGCAAAACGACGACGGTCGCGGTGGTGGCGGTGGTGGGGATAGTAGTATGCAAGGATTACGCTCGTACATCCCTTCCGATCCCAACGTTTCAAACAACATGGGGCCTTCTTCCTTGATGGGACAAATGGGCGGGACGAATCCTTCCGTATTGGGTGGAATGGCTGGGGATCTCGTCGAACTTGGGTTGTCGAGCGAGTCAGGAATGGACACGGGGTGGCTTACGTTCATGCAAGATTGTGGGATCATGGATGGTTCGTCGTCGTCGTCGTCGTCAGCGGTAGCGGGGATATGATCTCTATTCTTTGTGGGTGTGGGTTTTCTGCTTTCTTTGGTTCTCCTCAGTCCTATGTTGTTGTTTTTTCGTGGAATATGCTCGGATTTCTTTTTCGCTATGTTGTATGTATTTAGTATTTATATCTATCGTTGCACAGAAAACACAAGTTTTATGCAAGTCAACGAGTTTTTTCGAGTGTGGTCTCCTTCTTGACCAACTAATCTTGGGAAGTCACAAAGTGAAGTTGATAACGATTTGGGCGACACACTTCCGAGTCCATTTTATATATTCAAAACAATCCGAGCCCCACGCCGGAGACTTGAGAGAGAGAGTATAAAATAAAACGTCCAAAGACCTTGTCGGTTTTGTATCCACTCGATATACCGAAGAGGAAGAAAAAAAGAAAAAAAAAGGACCTCAACCCTCCCTGTTAAAAGCGCCCAAAAGGAATTCACAGCTGATCAGGAGTCAGACCGTCGTACGACGGGCAAAGCTTCTTCCAAGCAGCTTCAGAGAAGAAAAAAAAAATGTCAGGTTTAAAATTCGTGTAACTGGAACCACAACTCACCTGGCACTGGGTTGGCCGAAGCGATATGCGGTATATCCTCAGCAAAGACGACCGCGAGACCTCTGGTGGAAAGCGGTCAACTCCCAAGGCAAGGTCAAAAAAAAAAGCTAGGTGAAAAAACGCACAAGTTGAAATGGAAATCGATGTGGCTGACGACGGGGTCCGAGTGTTAGCAGCAGACAAACAACTGGAAGGAGAATGGGCAGATACCAATGCAATAGCCACGGGCCGGCGTTGTCGGTAACGAACCGAATTGTAGTGTTACCCCCCGCAAGACCCGTACTCACGGTATCACGTCGAACGGGATCCTTGAAGTTGTACTTGTCGCTATCTGCGGAGCGGATGACGTGGAATGAATGCTAGTGACAAGTATGCATGTGAGTGCACAGTCATGCCTGAATGGAATAGAGTGAGAACTTGCCCCGTGCAAATGGAAAGGATGCTACGCCGTTTGAAGCCTGTGAGCGGATTTCTGGGGGGTGGCAAGCAACGAATGACATACCGGCCCTCCAAGTTCCACCCCGACGCCAGGAATGGTGACCTCGATAACCTTGTTAGCAGGCAAGGCGTAGTAGCTGCCTTCAGGGAGCAATTGTTGTGCTGTTTTTGCGCCACTCAGGATCTGAAGAAGCACGGGCACAGTGGGCGGAGTCCACGACGCCCCGTTCATGGTGAACTTGAAGGCAGTAAAGTCAAAATCCATTTTGAAATTGAACACAAGGTCGGCGCCTCCGACATGTGGTTTCCCCGGGACAGCGACCTTGGTGTAGGATCGTAGATTGGACTCAAGTAATGGCGGGCTCGTCGTCTCCTTTGTGACTGGATCCTTATTGGGCGCTCCAGCGTAGCGAAGAATAGCCGAGTTTATTCCTCCTACGAAGCCTGGAGTTGCACGGTCGGCATTAGGTTCGGCTCGAATCCAATAATTTCCAATGGGTTGACAGGCAGACAATACCACCGAGTAGCGCTGGCCCGCAAGAATTTGGATTTTGTTAACCTTCAAAGGTTGGGTGCTGATTCCATCTGCTTCGATGATAGTCAAATCGTGGTTGTCAATGGAGAACATGAAGTTCGGATCGCATGACATTGCGATTAAGCGTAGGCGATACTTCCTCCCCTTCTGGACATTGACGATGCTGAGGGGAACTGCAGGCCCACCAGGAAAGCGCCCTTTGCCGTTTATGAGAGTTGAATCTGCAATGAACTGAACGCCAGAAGCGATTGCACCAGGAGACGGAGCATGATACCTATGAGAAACTTGATAAGCATTTTGCGAGGAGTTGCTTCGGCATAACCCATCTCCTTACCAGTCGGCAAGAGTAATGACAGTTGATTCTGATGTCAAAGTTGATGACTGATGATCGGAAACGTGCGTGTTCTGATAGAGATGCTTACCATCATCAACATCATAGAGCGACCTGTGCGGATCGTTGGGGTCGTAAATGACCAGTGGACCTCGGAGGCCATCGCAGTACTGTGTGCCTTTCATATGTTCAGCAATATCGTAACCTGACTCAATAAAAAGTGGAGCTCACCAAGATGTGAATGATACCAATAGGTGCCGACCTGATCCTGCGGGGTGAAGTCGTACTCGAACGAGCTGTTTGCGGTGATGGGACATTGCGTCGCAAAGCTAGCTCCATCCGCAAAGTTGGTACCATGCTGGAAGATACCATGCCAATGCTAAAAAACAGTCAAAATCCGTTGTCAGGAAGGAATGGTCGCGGATGTGACCGCAGAATGACGTACGACACTGGTACTCAAGAACATTGATTTGTCAGTCAATCTGTCCAACACATTGAGGCGAAACCGTTGGCCCTGTACGAAATCAGAAACTATGGGGCGAAAGTGTGATGCATGTCGCACCTTGCTTGATTTGATGAGCGGTCCGGGGAAGGTCCCTCCTGCAAGGACGGTTCTGAACGAAGACAAATTGCACTTGAGCGCGATAAAGTGGGAGGAGTCGTGCAAACTTACGGCCTGTTGAACCCATCGGGCCCGATGACTTTATTCGAAATTACAAGGTCAGAGGTAGAGTCGATTGTCGCAGCAAAGGCGCAGGCGAAAAGGAGGAAAGAAGTAGGCAGCACAGTATGGATTGGGAACATGTTCCGCACAAGGTAACACGAGGAGAAGGAAGGGGGTTGGACTTCGAGTACCTGTTACCTCACCTCCACAAGCCCGCGTTTTAAACGCCTCGTTCGCGTCAGCTTCTTGCGTTGCGGCCAAGCCGGTGATGCATCATTTCTATTCGGACGTAATCCGTTCCAAGAAACCGAAATGCCTCGTGCGCACATCTTGTGGCTTGGCATCTTTATGAAGCGCTGTCATCGAGAGATGTCATGAAAAGTGACCATCCTTGGTTCAAGTGTCGAGGAGAAAAAAGTTTCAAGTCGCTTTCAAACTTCTCTGCATACGAAACCAATCAGGTTCTTTCGAGCACATGTTCAAAGAGTTGATTTCATCAACCAGTCACCAATATTAGAACCCCAGCTAAGAAAGAATTGTCGAAACACGAAAAGATGCATCCAGCGAAGAGAGTAGAAAAGGGTGCATAACAAGGGTCTCAGGCGCTCAACAACCACCGAACAAGACGCAACGTTACGTGAGCGTCCAATAAGCCTTGATACTCCGAAGGTTCCACGACCGTTGTCTCTGGCCAACATCTACAGAAAGAAGCCCGTCAGCCCGTCAGCAGTCATGGTTGTAAACCAGATGAGCGACTGTTGTGATGAGAACAACTCACCTCCTTCACCACCAACATTCAAACGAAACTACACGCCAATGAATCCATGTGCAATGGCGGTCACTTGATTCTACCACGGTCGCACGCTGCTATCTTTCCGTATCCCTTATGACGTCCTTCTTATAGTCCCATCTTTAATAGCCGTGGACAAACGGAGCAATGTGTCGGGCTACAACTTGGTGGAACGAGCCGTATCAACGTAATCCGAGGACTTGAATGACGAGCAGCTGCCCCGTTCTTGCTAGACAAAGAGATAGATTCTTTTCGTGAAAAGATAGTTGCATCCGTGCGCTTACTGGGGAGACGATGGGACATCGGATCCAGAAGACGGCATCGCGGTGTCACTCGGAGAGAATTTCGGTAGGTGATCATTGTGTAGTGACCTTGGGACCAGACACCGTGGGACGTCAACGCTTCAATTTGCACTTCTACGTCATATAAGTTCCCCGTCTTTGTTGTGATGATAGACGGCATGGCACTCACAATATTAGGAACATGTACAGGGTTAAAAAAGCAGTGATTGTAAGACGGATTCAGGAGGAGGGAAAAAGAGCAAACAAGAGTACATAATTAGTACCTTCATGTGTGCCTCTTTCCATATCTCATCGCAAACAGGTGAGCAGTTTTGTTGCGAGACACAGAACGAAATTGAACCTGTTTCTCCTCTCATCAACTGACCGGCAAAGGGGGGAAATTGCTTGGAATTCATGGTACAAATACAGACTGGACATCATCATTCGAACAACAGCACATTCCCATCCGAGCGACCAGGACGGGACACAAGGGCAAAGGGAGCGAAAAGTGACCAACTCATTTACGTTTTCTTTGTTTCTTGATTCCACCTTCTGCAACCTGCACGTACGTTCTCAAATCAACAACGGTCTGGTGCCCAATTCGCGAAAACTGACCCAACTCACTTTCTTGGGAACGATAGGTGAACTGCCCTCCGTTGTTTCTACAGTGCGCGGACCGCTCGCTCTCTATTCAAAATGCTAGATAGGCTTAATCAGCAGAGAAAAGTAGGCCGACACCCACCAATGGTCGAACCCTCCTTCCTGCCCCCTCCTTCGGCGGAGAGGAGTAGAGCCGCCCTCGTTTTCCCAACACGGAGATGTCGGATAACTGAGAAAGAGGAGAGTCGGATGCCTCTGGATCGGAAGCAGCCTGAGACACCAATTGTTTGTTGCCCGATTTCGGGCGGGTCACTGTCGCTTTTTTGGGCTTTTGTCGAGGGGTTGTGATTCCAAGATGAGCTACAGGTGTCAGTAGAGCACGGGGAGAGTTTGTCTTTTCGGGCGCCGACCAAGCGGAGGCAGACGGCTGGAGGTGCCCGGCGAAGTTGTCGCCCGAAGAAGCAGCATGCGCACTTTGTGAGTCTTGCCCTTGCTGGTCGGTCACTCTCGAAACCTCATTTTTACGGATGACTTCTACTGTTCGATTCGGGCTGATGAAAGCCTGGAGATGAACGAACGGTTTTTGGTCTTGGTGGTTTTGTTCCAGCATCCGCGCCAGAGAGGACTCTAGGTCTCGTATGTGTGACTCGCTAGCGGTAATCGTAGAGTCGCGCTGGGGACGAGTTAAGATCAGCAACTGTGTGGCCGAATGGACCTACTCTGCACAGTTCGTTCTCCATCGCAATCAGTTCTTGTTCATGAATCGATTTTGATGTCTGGAAGAGATGGGCAACGAAATCCTTCTCGTCATCTGTCTGAAACGTGGGCGTTAAGACACATTCCACGAGAATCAATGTAAGTTACCAATTCTGAGGATTCGTATCTGGCCACTAATCCTTTCGCCTTCGCAACACGTTCTAACGTTTGCTGTAAGGTACTAACAGAGCAAGCCAGGTCCCTTTCGAGAGCTACGATGCGGCGTTCTAAAACCGCTTTCTGCTGAGCACCGCTCTCAGCTTCCTCGTCGCGTGTCTTCTTCAACGAATCCATGTCGGCGCTTAAGCGAATGTTGAGTTGCCGGACAGCATCTATTTCGCGTTCGGCGTGGGTGACACGAGCATTTTCCGACTTGATGAGGCGTTCTTTTATCTCCTGCTTTTCAGAGAATTCATCCCGGGCAGCCATGAGAGAGACCTCCAACGTTCGCTTCTCTTTTTCCAGTGTTTGGATCTGCGTTGTTGCACCTTCCAATTTCGCCTGAGAACCACTCAAGCGTCATTGTCAGCCAATTTTGAAATGTGCAATTCGAACCATAAATGATGCTGCTGATTGCGCTTGACGTTCCTAATAAAACGTTTAATGAAAGAGCCTGTTGAGCTTCGCATAGCTTTACCTGAAAATTCCCACTTTCTTCCTTCGCTAAACGGAGGTTTACTTGCAAAGAGTCTAGGCGATCCTGTAGACGCTGATCACATCGTCAGCTTGAGGGATATGTCGCAAATGAACCAGTGATCACCAAAATTTGCGCTTCCTTCTCTTGAGATCTATGATGGGAGGACCCGGTCAGCGAGAACTCGTGATGTTCGGATAGATCGCTCACAACTTGAGGAACGAATCTTCCGCATCCTGAGCTTTCGCAGCGGTTTGTTGCTCGCGGGAGACACTTTCCGCGAGTTCTTTTGACTTTTGACAAATTTCTGTGAGGATGTCGTTTTGGCTGGTATTGTCCGAATAAGTGCCCACTGTGTTCATTTCTGATGCACGAACCGGAGTTCAAGATATGCGTTGATTCGCCTGACGCTTTCTACCTCGATTTGAGCGTCAAGGAGGACTTGATCTCTATCTGAGGTTGTCTGCTTCAGCAGATCAATTTGTGCGAGGAGACTAAGCATAAGGATTTGATTAAGTTTTGTGCTAGATAGCAGAAATAATGGAAACGAACTTCTTGATGCGTTCTTCGGTCGCAAGCAATTCAATTTCGAGCCGGTCGCACCTCGTTTGACTTCTGGACAGCCACGCTCAGACGAAATTGGCAATGAGTGGAAGATCACGACTAACTCCGCTAATAAACCATCCTGGACCAGGGATTCAGCTTTCATTTCCTCTACAATGCGCGTTGATTCGTCGCGACTCCAGTCTACTATCAGCCGTAGGAGAAACATGCGAGAATGCAGCCACCTACCTTTGATTTGAAACAGCCAATTCCTCCTCCAACTGTGCGTTGCGCACCAGCAGAACGACCTTTTCATCCTCCTGAGCGCGAATACTTCGCGTTAATTGTTCTAGTTGAATGTCTATTTCCCTCTGAATATCTCCCGGTAAACTGGAGGAAAACGATGCATACATAATCGAGTTATCTGCTCATCCTGGCTTTGAATCGCCACCGCACGCGTGGCTGGATCTTGGGCGAGCAGGGATCCCCATAGCACCGACTTCTCTGTCTCGAGGTCTTGAAGCTTGACCTTGGTTTCGGCCAATTGTTCCGAAGTATAGAATAATTTGTCTCGTAGCAGATCGATGACGCGTTGAGCTGGAATGGACTTGTTCAGTTCATGAGGCAAGGTCAGCGACATTCGTACCACCCGAAAGCTCTTCCCGTGCTTCGGCTACCAAAGCTTTCAGTTCCTTTCCCTTTCTCCATTCTCCAGTCTCGAGGTCGAAGGATTTTTCAAGGCCTGATTGACGACTTAAATTATATTCAACATTCCGAATATGTAACTCACCTTTGATGCAGTCCATTACAACACGTCGGTTATCTTGAATGTCAAGAAATTCCACCGTTGAGCCTTCCAGCGTGTCTCCCCCCTCTTGCTCTTTGGTGTCGCTTTTGATACGAACTGACTGGCAACCTCTGTAAAACGCTAACTCTTCCACGTAGGCACGCTTTGTTTCTTCGTGAGCGGCTTGAAGCGCAACATGGCTACGGGTCCCATGAGGTTCGGCAGAAATCTCATAGCAAAGCACTTACGCTTCATGTGTTGCTTTGGCGACGGTTTTTACCTCCAACAACAATTCCTTCGCTCTAACTTTTTGTGACTCGTGTGCAGCTTTCAAACTTGCATTTTCCGAAGCCAAAGACGAGCTCCGCTTCTCGAGATGTAGACGATCGGATTCCCATTGAGCCTTTTCC
>CEMH01204400.1:4267-15174 GCA_001179725.1 Macrocystidia cucumis | reverse complement strand
CAAGCTCGCGCTTCGGATTGAAGGTAGAAGCTTCTGGACAACCATTTGCCTACTAGAAGCCTTAAGGTGAAAAAAATTCCAGGATCGCCGCACGAGCTCACAATCCTGCATGGTAACAAAATATGAGAATGCAGGAATATGAATCCGGTTGAGGTGCTAGCACCATGGCTCATGAGAAACTAGAACGGAGGCAGGCTTGAGGAAGGAGCAAATAGACCCGCGCCCGATTTCGCCAGGTTACATTGTGACTTGTACGCGGCGCTTACCATTGAACAACTCTCGGATATTCCGTGGGAACACCATCAAAAGGGTCCTTCGCGTCTTGACAAATTGGACGATGACTTTTGCATAGGTTATTCAACATCCAACTCTTCGTCGTCAAGCTCTCGCTGCTTCTTCTCAACTGAACACTCGCCGACTCAGCAATGACGCGCTTGGACGATGTACCCGTTCAACATCTCACCTCCAACGCAGAGGCTGAGCACAGCAGAATGGAGCTTCAACGGTTGGACGAACAAATAGCCGAGATGCAGAGCAGACGCAAGGTCGTAGCCCTGCGGCTAGACCAAATTCACATTGCAACAACGCTTTGCAAGAAGCTCCCCGACGAGGTTATGGTTCGCATCTTCAGTTTCGTTGTTGCAAGCCCCATCCACCTTCCAACGAAAACCCTTCCATCATTCTTATACGTCTGCTCCGCGTGGATGAAGTTGGCGCTTCGACACCCACATCTATGGAACGATATCGTGATCGAGGAAAAAGGAAGGAGGAAACCGCAATGCCAGCATCTCGTCGCGCTTTGGTTTTCCGTTTTCAAGCCCAAACGCACCACCCTCTCCATTACGACGCGCTTGAGGGGGGTCCTTCCGCTGAGCATCCAGCCCTGTTATACACAACTATATGAGTTGAAATTGGACGTCTCCGAACGCGCTGCAAAGGAGTTCGTTTCGTTGGCCCTGGGGGATCTTCCGCGGCTGGAAAACCTCAACCTCCATGTTATGCTCAAGCCGCGCAAAGGAACATCATTCTGGAACGGCCCATTCCCTCTTCTCAAACACCTTCCTCGTCTTCAAAAAGCCAACATTACCTCTGATCGCACAACCACCACGCTACGGTTATCGGATTTGGGACTTCCATGGGTGACCCTCGTCGAACTAAGCATTAGCGGAGTTTCTTCGAATATGGCAGACACCTTGGTGGTCCTTGAAAACTGCGTTATGCTGAGGACCTGCCGTCTCGCCTTTCATACTCCTATTATACCTGTCGAGCAACCCGAACCCGTTGTGTTCCCGATGCTCAACAAGTTGCGCGTGGACTTTACCGATTCAACAACTTACCATTCGCTATTGGATTCCATCGTCACACCCCAAATTCGCAGCTTCCATATGGACATCAAGGGCGATTTTGTATGGGCTCACGGGGCGTTTATGGGGTATATGGAGCGCAACAAAACAGCTCGTATCGAGGAATTTGGGATCACTGCGTTAAGTCAACTGTCAACTCGGGTTACCATCGATGTAGAAAATGTCCTCGCCTCTTTGCCGGAGCTTTCCTCCCTCCACCTTCCTTTCATCAATCCTGACATAGGCGAACCAACGTCGCAGCGATGGCTCGATGGAATATCCCGGGGACATATGGGGAGGAGACTCGACCATCTTTGCATTCATACGAAGAAGCCGATCGAGCCCATTTTGGACATGATCAAAGTGCGTATGAGGGCCTCAAAGCCAGAAGTGAAGCAGTTTTCGGATGTTGGCATATATGGATTACCGGCCAATGATTCACCTGAAGCAAAACGGCAGGTGGCACGCATTCAAGAGATGTACGGGCATATTCTTCAGTTGTATCACCAGCCATGGGACGTCGTCTAGGTCTCGAACTGGTAGGAGTGTTTGGGAGGGATAGGTTATGATGAGTAGTTAATGGGATATCACATCTCGAACGGTTGAACCTTTCGCCGACGATTCGAAGACGTGATTGTTTGACATGATTTACCTTAGCCGATATTCTCACGGTGACTTAGTCAGAAATTTCCGAGATTGCACCACTTTATCTGATAAGCACTTTCATGTCAACCAACTCCGACAACTTAGAGTCTCCACTAATACTGTATGCCACCGAAACAGGAACAGCACAAGATGTAGCAGATCAACTTGCCCGTCAATGCCGCAAAATAACTCTCCAAAGTCGTGTGAAAAGCATGAGTGATTATCCTCCGGTGTGTCGTGTGCATTATTTACCCCTTGCATCAGAAACTGAAGGGCCGCAGACTGACCTCATATCAGAGTCACTCGTCATTTTCGTCATATCTACAACAGGCTCTGGGACGGAGCCACGAGCCATGTCCGCGTTGTGGCAGCTCTTACTCAGATCAGAGCTCCCACATGACCTTTTTGACCACCTTAGCTTCGCGGTGTTTGGGCTCGGGGACACATCTTATGAGAAGTTCTGCTGGCCAGCGAAGAAGCTGAGCAGAAGGCTCAAAACGCTGGGTGCGAGCGAGATTTGCGAGAGGGGAGAGGGAGATGAACAGCACCGTCTTGGGTGCGCACTATCTTTTTTTCTTCTTATTCCAGGCGTTCGTTTGCTAAGACGTTCATGCAGGATAGATGGCGCTTTATTCTCATGGATGGAGACGTTGAAAAGTACCCTCTCGAGTTTGTACTCATTGCCACCCGTACAAAATAACGCAGACGATCAAACACTGCAAGCACGCGTCATCCTTCACACTGTTGAACATGACCATACCATACACGATCTTTCCTCCCCCGACCCACTGGAAGCGAGACCGGGTCATCACACTGCTCTTGTTGTGAGGAATGACAGGATAACAGCAGAAGGCTGGTATCAAGACGTGCGTGCCCTTGAATTTGAGTTCGAGGAGGATATACGGTCACTTGCTGTTCGTTTTAATCATTTATATGCGTTCCTAATTTGTTTACACAAGGTACGCTCCAGGGGATGTGGCTATAATTCACCCGATCGCGTCTTTCGTTGAAATACAAAACTTCTTGACCACGATGAACTGGACGAATGTTGCAGATGAAGAGTTCACGATAGAGCATGTCTTGAAAGGTTTGCTTGGCATGCATCTTGGGATCGGTGGGAGAAATGCTGATGCACTTCAGATCAATCGTTACCTACGGATCTCCCGAAGGTTGCGAGCCTCCGAACGCTGTTCACGTACTATCTGGACATAAATGCAGTTCCTCGCCGATCCTTTTTCCAATATCTGCGGCACTTCACTACCGATGACCTCGAACGTGAAAAACTGGATGAATTTCTTTCCGTAGAGGGAGCTGTCCGTCGTTCTCAACATTCCAATTGACAGTCTCGCATTGACACAAGCGAATAGGACGAACTTTACGAATACTGCCATCGCGTTCGACGGACCATCTATGAGGTCCTACAAGAATTTCGCCATGTGCGGATTCCAAAAGAATTTGTCTTTGATGTGTTTCCCCCACTACGACCTCGAGAATTCTCCATTGCCAGTTCTATCACAGTGCGGTCCACGATCCTTCCATGACTTCGCTTAAAACAAGCTCACAAGTCTACATTTCAGGACAAACCACGAACTGTCGAGCTTTGTGTTGCAATCGTCAATTATCGAACAAAACTGAAGATACCGAGAAAGGGGGTGTGTACGACGTACCTAGCTTCTCTCAAGCCTGGTGAGTTTCATTCGGTGAACGTCCATCAACCGTTATTGCAACCTCGTACCATTAGGTGACCGGTTACGCATAAGACTTCAGAAAGGGTTGATCACTCTTCCGTCAGACGGAGACACACCCATCATCTGCGTCGGACCTGGGACCGGAATCGCCCCAATGAGAGCTGTTTTGCATGAACGTATATCTAAAGGGTTTTTGAGTGAGGATTTCTCTTAGCAACAGCTATCTCTCGTCAAACCAATGTCACTCATGTTGTGCACAGATAACACTCTATACTTTGGTTGTCGGTCAGCAGCAAAAGATCATCACTATGGCAAAGAGTGGGAGGCGATGGCGGAACGAGGAGAGTTGGTGTATAGAGTAGCGTTCTCTCGTGAACCTCCCGTGCATGCCGAAGAGAGTTCCAAGAAGAAGGTGGACGTGGCCAAGAAAACATATGTCCAAGACCTCATGAGGGAGGATGCGAGTCGGCTTTGGGATCTCATAGACAAGAAGGGAGCTTGGGTGTTCATATCAGGGTGCGTCCTATTTTCTCTTCGCCTTCAATGTCAAAAATGTTGAAGTGGACTGTTAGTTCTGCGAATAAAATGCCGCAAGGAGTTCGGCAGGCGCTCGCGTTCGCTGCGGAAACTCACAGGGAGATGAGTTCAGAGGAAGGGAGGGAGTATGTTGAGATGTTGTATAGAGAAGGTCGAGTTATTGAGGAATGTTGGAGCTAGGTGGGGAGCGAAAGGAGGGGGATTGAGAACCAACCTACATTGAAGTTTGAAGTTGGGACCTCCAATGAGACGGCTTTCAGCTGTTTTGGCCAATGAGAAAGGACGAAGGTTCGTCGGGGAGAAGAGCCTCCTCCGCTTGCCCTCGTATGAGACTAGGCTTGCGGGTTCACAAAAGAACAGGAATTTGCACACCTGGACAGGGGAAAGTTATCGTCGAAAACGAATGGCAACTAAATGGCGCTGCTAAACGTGGGTTCGGAGGACGAGTAAAACCACCCCTAACCTCGCCAAGGGACAAAGGGGAGTGAATGTTTCTAAGTCTTCATATTTCGCTACTATATTGAACGGACCGCGCGATTGAGGCATGAGTAGACTTGGTGTGGGTGTGCCCACATACTAAGTACGTTATACTCGTATCACAATGACAAGAGGAAATCCTATCTTCCGACAAGTACGCAACACCATATAGCCAGCACTAAGCCTATCGCCGCAAAGTGCCGATGCCCTTGATTATCAGTTTCCCCACAACGGCGGGGTGCCCTGGTTCCACATGGTCCAGGGCGCAGCTGAGCTGAGACGAGTCCTCGACCGCAAGTATTCGTTGCATGCTGGCATGCTCCTGATTCTGCCAGTATTAGCAGCCAGATGAAAGCTGGCCGAAGTTTACTGCCACCTGCGGGTGGTAAAAGGTCAGAGGATGACGAAAGGAGTCTGGTTGTCGAAAGATCGACGGTGTTGCTCCCAAAGAAGGGGGCAAAAAAGAAGAGAAGGACAATGCGATAGCCCGATCTAAATCTGAGGCTGGATCTCGATCTAAATGACTCCGGCACGCTCCGTGCCGCTCTGGTGTCCAGATAAACACCGTCACGGTCCCCGTTCAACGGTGTCATACCTTGAAACTCCAACCATTCACAAATGGCGCTTGCGAGTAAGAAAGTGAGCCCCCCTTTTCTTTCAAAGTATTCTTGGAGGAAGGCTGATGACTCTTGTTACCGAGAACAGTTAGGAAAGTTTCGCCAGGTGAGTTGCTTCGCTGGTGGGATTTTAATTCAACTGATCAGGCCACTTTCACGTTTCTATTTTTCGAACAATAAACTTTCCAGTGGGCTGGGGAAGTTATTTCTTTGCGGGACAAAGGAAGCGTTACGGAAGAGTTTCGTGAGCTTGAGAAGGACATAGAGCTCAGGAGAGACGGTGCACAACGGTGGGTGGCATATCGCCTTCTATCCTCTACGCTTTTCTGACGTGGCGGACAAAGATTGCTTTCGGCTTCGCAAGCATATCACCGTGCTCTTAGCAAGAAGAAGGCCAACAATGCCCTGGACGATAACGGCAAACTGCTACCACTCGATGCACTTGGTATCATCATGATTGTGCATGGGGAGGAGTTTGGGGATGACTCAACATTTGGTGCGCCTTCTTTCGAATTGTTTATATGGAATGCAATCCGACAATTGGCAATACCCCACCCTACCAATTTTGCCCCTCCCCCACTAGGCTCGGCGCTGGTGAAATTTGGCCGTGCCCATTGCAAAATCGCCACCCTTCAGGAGGCCTATGCGCTGACACTCCAAGACACTTTCCTTTCCTCGCTGTCCAACTTCATAGAACTTGTAAAGGAATACGAAAACCAAAGAAAGAAATTGGAAAGCAAACGGTGGGTGTTATTGTGATGATATCATCGCAATTTAGTCACCCACGTGGAACAGCTCATCCTGACTTTACTATTTTCGCAGGCTAGGTTACGATGCTGCTCTCAACAAATTTGACAAGGTCAAAGGTGGAAAGAAAGAGAAAGACAAGAAGGAAGCAGAGACAGAACTTTACGCTGCCAAGGACCGATAGTGAGTGGATCTCGGACTCAGCTGCTCCCCGTTGTAGTAATCGCGTCTGCTCAGCGAAGAACTGGAGGAAGATGTCCGCGCCCAAATGCACGAAATTCAAGAGAGCGAGATCGCTCAGCATCGGCAACTGACTTCGTTCCTGAACACAGAGATCAACTACGTCGAGAAATATCTGGAGGTCCTTCAAGATGTCCGTTCGGAGTGGCGTGAAACGTTCGCCCGTTATTGAATTTTTCATCCTTGATGGAAAGACTTACACGATCTCTATAGCACTAGCGTACTGACACGTGGCGATGGACCCACCCATGAGTTCACGCGTCCTTCCAAGGAGCCCAAATTCAGCTCAAATCGGTCCAGGACCCCAAACAAGGATGACTCTTCCGAGTCTGAGGCAGAATCAACTCATCGGTCTCGATCTCGGGCAAACACTCCCAGCCATATCTCCAGGCGAGACTCGACACAAAGCCGGGGTCCGTCAAGACCTTCATCGCGCATGTCCCGGAAACGGTCCGACAGTGCTGCTACGAACGGCGGGAAGGAGGAGAGTGCGAAGGCCAAAGCCAAAGAGAAGGAAGACAAGGAGAAGGAGAAGGAGCGAGAGAAGGCTGAGAAGGCCAAACGGCCGAGTATGACAGAGTGGGCTTCGAGTGCTGTTGATTCCGTCAAGGGCCGATCGAAGCGGAGCAAGGACAAGGATAAATTCTCGACCCTGGACGACGATGAAGATGGAGGTAGGGGTGGAATTAATGCGAGAATCTCATCCGAGAGCGGACGAGGAGACGGAGCCGACGATTGGGGCGCCTCTCTCAAGAAGTCACTCGGATCGGCGACTAATTCGCTCAGTCGAAAATCGTCGTTCAAGAACCGCTCAGGTGAAAGCCTGCACAACCCTAACGCAGGAACTGGATCACCGAAAATTCCACCGAGGATTATGAAACCACCATCTCAGGGCAGAAAGGTTGTCCGGGCACTGCACGACTTCTCGGGATCTTCGGATGAGCTGTCTTTCAAAGCTGGTGACGAAATTTTAGTTGTCAACGAAGTCCTTGAAGGATGGTGGTTAGGCGAGTTGGGTGGAAAGACGGGGTTGTTCCCGACAACATACGCAGAGGTCATACCTGCAACTTCCAATTCTCCTTCCAACTCAAATGTTGCGACGAAAACGCGTGCCTCGCCCAAGTTCGGAATGCAGGACTATCTTCCAAAGACCAGTGTTCTTGGCCTCAGCCGCTCAAAGACATCTGGCCAGCAATCGGACGACGAGGACGCTGGCAAGGGCGGTCTGCTAGATGGCTATGGGACAAGTGATTTGGAAGAAGAGGGTCAACTGAACAGGCAGCCACTTTCTCCGAGGAATAGCCCTTTTTACTCTGTCGGGGCGGACGAAGACCACGCCAGCGCAACGAGTGGAGATGAAGAACAATACGTGACTCACAACATCCCGCGGGCCACCGCAATTCCACATCTACCAAGGAGAAACACAATGAGCGGCCCCCCCTCTCCCTCAGTTTCCATATCGTTCGTTTCATCTTCCTCATTATCTTCTACCAATTCTGCCAACGGTTCAGGAGGTCAAAAGAAAGCCCCTCCTCCTCCTCCCCCTCGACGTTCCACCGTCACGAACGTCAACCCCCCACCACTCATACCAGCACGCCGGCCGGCAAAACCCATTGCGCGTTCGCATTCGGCGGAATCCGATTCCCACAATTTCTTGCGAGCCAACACCCCTACGACCTCTTCACTGAGTGGGAGCAGTCAAGGCCACGATCACGGTTATGATAGGTCTCCATTTGAAAGTGCGACGGAATTAGCCACAGTGCACGGTCCCTGTGGTGACTTCAAGCAGAACCCGTTCAAACCTCGTGGAATGTGTAGTAATTGTTTCGAGTATCATGCTTAGGAACATGTAGCTATGTTGTGACTGCCTCCTATTACACCCCTAATGTTGTAGGATATCTGATGGTATATGATGAGATCTGGTGTGTTTCAATTTCGGGGTTTTTGACGCGACGTTTGACAGCGTTTGACGCGATCAGGGCGCGTGTCACATGATGTGGGGCAATCTCATCTTTTCCCACAGTCGAACTTGAGCCAAATCTCCATTTCTTCCCTGTCTTTCCGCTTTTCTTCCCTTCCTCCCTCTCACCGGGTCATTCGACCTATCCACCTTGCTGATTTCCTCTTATAAGCCACTCGTTTCCTTGTTTCTTTTCAGTGAATCCGCTAAATATGACTGGTGATAGTTTGAAGAGAAGAAAGATCGCGGTGCTTGGTTCGAGGTCTGTTGGTGGGTGTCAACGTAGACCGTTTCTTTTCTCGCTTCACGCCTAACAGATGAGTAGGCAAGTCGTCTCTGGTCAAGCAATTCATCGAGGTCTGTACCCCCACCTTTTACGTTCAATTTTTTCTTCATCATTGCGTTGGCACGGCTTCGCTGGCTGCTCTCTCGAGCGAGATCCGGACCCAATTATGTGCTGGGTGTTGATTGGCTCTGCTGAAAGCCTGATGACCCGCTCTGGAACTAATCCGCCCCCCTTTTCATTTGCCAATTCCTCCCCTATAGAACCACTTCGTCGATTCATATTACCCCACCATCGAATCCACGTTCGCCAAGAGTGTGACCTATAAAGGTGTAGAATATGATTGCCATATCATCGATACGGCTGGCCAGGTGCGGGTTTATTTTTTCCAATTCAGATGTGTTCCCACCTCTTGACGGACATACGTAAAACGGAAACCAGGACGAATATTCTCCCCTTAACGCCCAACATGCCATTGGGATTCACGGCTATGTCCTCGTTTACTCAATCACCTCGCGCAACTCGTTCAACATGATACAAATTGTCTACGACAAGATCGTTGACTTTTGTGGCCTTTCTGATATACCTTGCGTGATTGTTGGCTCCAAGTCGGATCTCAATGAGAGGTATCTCATTTGCTCTCCTGAAACTAAGGACCCTTGTTGATGTCCTGATGACAGCCGTCAAGTCGACGTTTCCGAGGGTGAGAAGCTAGCAATCGCGAACAAGGCTGCTTGGGTGGAGTCTAGCGCCAAGAACAACGTCAACGTTGGTGCGTGAAATCATATTTGTTCCACATGCCAGAGGAGCTAAAGTATTCTCAGGCAAGGTTTTCGAGCTGTGTCTTGCCGAGATTGAGAAGCGCACAACTCCCAGTCAAGCAGAGCCCCAAACCAGCCGGTGTGTCATGATGTAGATTTGTGCCGACTTTGGCGACATATGGACCTAGTTTTCTCGCGACTCTTGATCTATGCCTGCTACCTCCCTCCCTAGATGAAGAGATTATTCCATCGCTCTATACACCCCCTCTGTCTCGCCTTCTCATGCGCGCCTTTTTCTTGCATTTTGTGTCTTTCCTTGTTTTATGAAGCCACGGTTGATGCGGCGCCTCACCAATGGCCTTTTTTTTCTGCTCTTCATTATTGGGTGTTGGGTTTTTTTTACTTTGAAATGGTCTCGTTTAGAAATCGTAATTTGCTTGTACAAGATAAAGCAATAACCACAATTCTGTTTGCTTCATTACTTTCGTTTTTCTAGCATCAGCACGGACCTCGGAACGGAAGATGTCACAACGTTTCGGCACCGAAATTTCAGAAGGTTTTGCACAATAACTGTCAACAACTACAGCGAGCTTCCATCACCGACTCTTCAATCAGGGTATTGGATCTCTTTGACCGACAACTCTCAACATGGACGGCTCGTTTCGAAAGATCGACATTGACATCTACGATGAAGATGTACTTCAAGAGACAGAGCTGTACGACGCTGATCCTCGTGACGCAGCACAGATCCTAGACGAGGCGAAGCAGAGGCAGGTTGCTGTTCGTGGGGCGTTAGCAAAGTGAGTGGTCAAAGTCGTCCTTCAAGTCAATGTCGCGAGTACTTTGCTTGCAAGTTCTTTGTTTCTGTAAACTGACGTTCGCTGATCACATCCACCCCCTAGGGGAGATGTTGTGCTCGCGCTTTCGATCATCCTCGAGAACGCACCATATGGACCGGGAGGAAACGAAGCCAAGGTCAGCTTTTTTGGATCGCGAATCATCCACTCTTCTTTGTGTTCATGCTCTCGTGTGGCGATGATCTGACCGGGGAATATATACACACAACAAAACAGGACTTGACATTACAAACGCTTTTGACCATTTTGAACACGACAAAGTCGACTGAGATTTCATCTGTGATCAAGCCGCTTTCGCAAGACGCGCAGGACACGCTTATGAAGTACTTGTATAAAGGTATGGCACAGCCTGGGTGGGGCGATATCAGCGGGAGTGTGTTGTTGGGGTGGCATGAAAAGGTACGGATATCTACATTTTGGATGTCTGGCTGTATTTCTTACGTCGTCTTTGTGTCGATTTAGCTGACTGAAGTCGCTGGAACCGGGTGTATTGTGCGAGCGATGACTGATCGGCGGTTGCTTTGATGAGAGGTGGTTGGTGAATTCAACTAGAAACGCCGTCAGGAGGACAAAGAGTTGACTTTGCTGAAAGCTTACAGGAAATTTTGACCTTGTAGACCCCTACCACACTACGCTACATGTATTCGACAAGGGATGATTGGAATGGGAAAGATGAGGCTCCACGATACGGCGAGTGCCGTTTTGGAGCTGATACGCTAAATGAAGATCGACCTGCCACACCTACGTGTGGG
>CEMH01204399.1:6061-19837 GCA_001179725.1 Macrocystidia cucumis | reverse complement strand
CGTTGTCAAATGTCCAATTAGGCGCCCATGAGAATTCACTTTTCCAGGGCACCGCAAAAGGCTAGAAAGGTGGACACAACTTTGCATTTAAAATGAGGGACACCTGTCTCGAGCTTCTTCATTCCCTTCGTCGCTCTTTTTGTCTCGATGGTATGTTTTCAACCTATTTTGTGCACATCACTGCTACTGACTGATTGTACCATCCTTCAGCCTGCCCTACACGACGCTCTTTTTGCTGCACGCAGCTTTTCTCCCCAACGTGGACATAATCTCGTCGAAGAGATCGCTTGCTACAACCTTCCTTACGGCGCACTCGGATTCGTCTCCCATTTCCTTACCTACTATACTCTAGGCTGCCTGTGGGCCGGACGTAGCCCACTCTGGCCATTCCGCAAGGTTTCCTACAGTTCTTTTGACCTATTCATTGGTCTAGTGGGATTGATCGTCACGATGTCCTTGGCCATATTCACTATCATCAAGTGCAGAAATTCTTGGCAATTACTCGTCATCGCCGTGTGGAAATTAACCATGTCTATGCTGAACGGGATCACTGCCGTTCACGTCGCCACTATCACGGTCAATGGGGAAAGTCACAAAAAGGCTCTCAATTCTGCCTTCTGGTTGGCCCTTTGTAGGTTTAATCGCCTTCGTGCCTTTTTCTCGATACTGATAGTAATTTACTTTTCAATTGAAGACGTTCCCGGTATGATAGCAGGAATGGCAGGTCTCATGTCTCTTGTCGTGCAAAACATGAACCACCATGGCGTGGTCAAACTCACAATCGGCTTCTACTCGGTCGTTGGGTTCGGGGTTGCCATCTTCATTTTCGGAGCCTGCTACGCCATCGTCACCCGGGACGACGACGACTCCGATGATGGCAAACTGTCGGACTTCGGCTGGGGAGGTTTTGGCTTCTCGCTCACGTCTTTCACCGTCCTCGCAGCTTTCTACTCTGATTGGGCTCTCGGGATGATGACGGGAAATCTCATTGGGCTACCCAGCGGAGACAGCTCAGGGCTGTACTGGGCATACTTTGCGGCGAAACGGTTGACTTTGTTGAGTTGGTGACATCGACCAGTACGCCCAAACCAAAACGTATACACTGCAACTACAT
The DNA here is from genome assembly GCA_001179725.1 of Macrocystidia cucumis. Lineage (NCBI taxonomy): Eukaryota > Fungi > Basidiomycota > Agaricomycetes > Agaricales > Macrocystidiaceae > Macrocystidia > Macrocystidia cucumis. Next base: position 18,723 of record CEMH01204399.1, on the reverse strand, counting down.
CACGATCTTTTCATTCACCTCCATTCTTTTCCACTCGCTGTCCTTTTCCTTTCTTCGTGCACACCACTGTAATTGGACGCTAATGTGATGTAACTTACGTTAGAATCCTCGTCGCAATCTTGTCCAGACTCCGCACTCACGTGCCCCTACCTCCGAGAACCCAGATGATGGCTCAAGAATTCATTGGTACCCATCATGCACTGAGAAGTTTGTCATCACCTCTCGCTATCTGATTGATTCAGCACCCGCAGCGATCATGAGCTTCTTTTGATACAAACTGCCTATCAATTGGTCTGCGTGGAAGGACAAACAATCTCATCATGACATGAGAATTTCGGTTCTACTTGGGGGTTACTAAATTGATTATAAGAGCGACCAATCCACCATAAGAATTGACAAAAGCCGAGTATCCACCCCCCCTCCCCTATAAATGACCCCAACATTCCCCTCAAAGCTCTTCCAACCGACAACTGTCGGCCGGCTCAAGCTCGCCCACCGAGTTGTCCTCGCGCCTTTGACGCGTCTCAAAGCCAGTAAAACCACCCACATCCTCGACTCCACCCTCGTTTCAAAATACTACACCCAACGAAGCTCTACCCCCGGAACGTTTCTCATCTCCGAAGCGACCATCATCGCGCCACAAGCTGCTGGTTGGTCGTACGCACCAGGAATATGGACACCCGCGCAGATTTCTGCTTGGAAATCCGTCGTCGAAGACGTACACAAACACGGCTCGTTCATCTACCTCCAGCTATGGGCGTTAGGACGAGCAGCGATCACAGAGTCGTTGAGAGAGGACGACCCTTCGCTTCCATTCGTCGCTCCTTCGCCCATACCCATTAGCAGCAGCGATGGAGGTTTGTACAACGACGGCGAAGTGCCGCGTCCACTTTCAGAGGAGGAGATACAGGAGTATGTTAGGTTTTATGCTCAGGCTGCTCGGAATGGGGTGGAAGGCGCGGGATTCGATGGAGTGGAAATTCACGCTGCGAATGGGTACCTTATTGAACAGTTCCTCCAAGACGGCAGTAATCGACGGGAGGATCAGTATGGCGGTAGCATTGAGAATCGGAGTAGGTTTGGGTTGGAGGTCGTCGACGCCGTGGCTGCTGCCATTGGCGAGGATCGGACTGCTGTCAGGTTGAGTCCATGGAAAAATTCTGGGCAAGGTTCGAACCTTACCCTATTCTCAAGTTGATTTGGCAATGCTGACGCTCATGCGACACTGGTTTTTTCTCGTTCAGACATGGGAATGGAAAATCCGATACCACAGTACACGCACTTCGTTTCGGAGCTCAAAGCCAGACACCCTAACCTCGCGTATCTCCATGTCATAGAGCCACGTGTGGATGGGAACTTCTCTCGTGAGAATATCAGCGTTCAGGAATCCAACGACTTTATTCGAGAAATATGGGCGCCACGGCCGCTTATCAGCTCAGGGGGATACAGGAGAGGGTCTGCGATAGAAACGGCAGATGAAAAGGGGGACCTCATCGCGTTCGGGAGATGGTTTATCGCGAATGTAAGTGGTCTAACTTTTTAAGCCCTTCGATCGAAAAGCCCTAAAGTTCTTTTTTTTTCTTCTTTTGAACTAAAAACGCGATTGTCTCAGCCTGACTTGCCCAAGAGGCTCAAGGAAAACACTCCCCTTAATCCCTATGACCGGAAGACCTTCTACGTTCCAGGCGATCAGAAGGAGACGGAAGTTGGGTATATTGACTACCCCTTTGCGTCTGACAGCAATGACGTTTTAGCTAGCTCATAGTTCACTCCATAAATCAAATTGTCGATAATGCAGTGGCGTTGACGACCACATTTTGTACTAATGAGTATCCGGAAATCCTCACCAAGAGGATCTCCAAGAGTCCTGAGCTGTGTAGAGTCAACGAGAAGTGGGAAATCGGGTATATGTGTGATGTAGGTGTCAATGCAATTTATGCAGGAAAAGAGGTGGCGGTGCGTGGAGAGTTCATGTGTGGGTGAAGGATGTTTGGGATGTTGAATCTGTTCCTTGGGGACTGCTCCAATCCCGCCACCAACACAGCTGCTTGCTTCAGTTGTCAACCAAAATCGAGCAGCTCAAGTGCAGTGCGTAATTTCGACCAATGTGACGCCGATCGGGATGTTCTTTTCAAGAAGGAAAATTGGCTAGACTGTAGAGGGCATAAGCTGATAGGTGACAACCTGGTGCGCCTTTCAGGATTGGAAATGCAAGAAAAAAAAAAGGCCAACTTAGTACGTTCCGAGGTGCTCGCAAGATTTCAAGAAAACATCAGCTCCCGAGCTGCGAGATGACTGAAGCTGCTCGTTGCGGGAAGTGTTGCATTGCTGACCAGTACTGAGTAGTACGTCGACATTGATATGATTGGTCAAATCTCCGACACTCCGCCAAGGTTCCGCTTACCAATGGCGATTCTCGCACAGTTGTTCGTTCCGCCAATATACATGCTAATGCACCTTTCGTTGCGCAGACTAACCTATTTTCAGACCCTGAAGGCTCACGATTCGTAACCGTGGTGGCTATTATGGGGTTGGAAAACCTGCCCTCTCATCCTTCCTGATTCGTAAGTCAACAGTTCGTGTCCAATTCGAGTCCGCCTAATCATACCATGTGGAAGCATGTTGGCGTCATGGATCAATCACCGTTTCCACGTATAAGAGCGGTCATGATTGTTTCCGAAAACTCACATCCACAATCCAAACTTCTATGGCCCCAACATACCCCTCAAAGCTCTTCCAGCCCATCACTGTCGGTCGTCTAACGCTCGCACATCGCGTCGTACTCGCACCTCTGACACGTCTCAAAGGCACTAAAACCACTCACATTCCCGATTCCGAACTCATCTCCAAATACTACACCCAGCGCAGTTCCACCCCTGGCACGCTCCTCATCACCGAGGCAACCTTCATCACTCCCCGCGCCGCTGGTCATGCCTACGCTCCTGGGATCTGGAGTCCGGCACAAATTTCTGAATGGAAGACCGTAGTTGAAAACGTTCACAACAAAGGATCATTCATCTATCTACAGCTATGGGCTCTCGGTCGAGCAGCACAGCCGAATTCTCTGAGAGAAGACGACCCCTCTCTCCCGCACACCGCCCCGTCATCAATCCCGTTGAGCTATCAAACTGATGAGCCCCCTCGTCCGTTCTCAGAAGAAGAGATTCGTCAATATGTGAAGGATTATGCACAGGCTGCGAAAAACGCGGTAGAAGGCGCTGAATTTGACGGTGTGGAGGTTCATGCCGCGAATGGTTATCTCATCGACCAGTTCCTGCAGGATGGGACCAATCAGCGAGAAGACGGTTATGGTGGAAGCATTGAAAACCGTAGCCGATTTGGCCTGGAAGTTGTCGACGCTGTCGTGGAAGCCGTTGGTGAAGACAGGACTGGTATCAGATTGAGCCCCTGGAGTAACTTTCAAGGTTCGCACTTGATCTTTTTATAATTTCTATCCCCCCCCTTCAATGTCTCTCTCTCTCTCTCTCTCTTTCGCATGTTGTACTGACCTATACGTTGGTTAGAAATGGGAATGGCTGATCCCATTCCACAATTCACGCACTTCGTCTCGGAACTGAAAACCAGACACTCGAACCTCGCGTATCTGCACGTCGTGGAGCCGCGTGTGAACGGAAATTTCGATCGTGAGAACGTTGGCGCGCACGAGTCCAATGACTTTATCCGAGAGCTGTGGGCACCACGGCCGCTCATCAGCGCAGGCGGTTACAAGCGTGAGTTGGCGATACAAACCGCTGATGAAAAGGGGGATATCATCGCTTTTGGGAGATGGTTCATCGCAAACGTGAGGAGGGAATATTCCTTTTACTTTTTATCCAATTTTTGTTGACCACACCTTTTTGTTTTCAGCCTGATTTACCTGAGAGGCTGAAGAACAACATTCCGCTTAATCCATACAACCGGAAGACGTTTTATATCCCAGGTGATCAGAAGGAACGGGAAGTGGGGTATATTGATTATCCTTTTGCGCACGGGAATGGAGTGAATGGGACGCATTGAGCGGCTATAGTTTCTGGTAAAGTGCAATGAATAGACGTATCGAGGTTTTATCGTGGTGGGTTTCTGTCAGTACTTCAAGAAGGAGCTTCATCGTTTCAATCTGGTGTACATGTACAACTGTTTTAATCATCATATATCGTTGCTCGTCCACCATGCGATGTCCCCTTTTCGTATATTCCAATTCTCCAATTCATGTGCATGCAATTTGACCTCTGAAAATTGACATCGAGAGCCTTACTTTCCGAACACCGACCTCAGCACAAATTTCACCCAGAAGAGAATCAGCCATTCACCCAAATTCCTGAGGAGCTCGCTTTCGGCAAAACGAGAAACATTCAGTGGTCACAAACAACAAAGGTCGGTCGGGTTGAGAAGAGGATAGGAGTCGCGTCAATTGTGCGACGTGTGTATGCCGAACAGGGGCAGGACCGGTTGTTAGCTTGACAATGGCGCCGGGAAACCGTGCACCATTTTCAAAAACCGGTAAGCCGCACCATGCTGTGGGTCGTTACACAACCACCAAAGGGGTTGTGAGAATAATGAATGAATAAGAAAGATGAAAGGGCCCTTTGGGACGAGAGCATGAGACGACAAAAGTAGAATGGCGGAGCCAAGTTTGTAAGTCACCATCGTTCAACGGAGAAGGGGGGACTTAAAAGGGTTTGCTTCATGAGCAAAGGTGCGCGGGAAGACAAGAACCCGAAAAGCCGGTTGGCGGCAAGCAGAAAGTAGCAGCAGACGCGAACAGAGCTGATCACGATGATCGCAACGATTGCAAGATTCGCGAGCGATAACGCCATCTCTTTCCTCAATCCGGGTGCAGCGTGAGTCCCTCCAACGGAAGTTCCCTTTATGATTTCAAATGTGCTTTTCTTCCAGTGAGAACACCTCGTTGATCAGGCTGAATATTTTTCCAATCCGGCAGCAAAATTAGAATACGATTGAACGCGATCGCCCATCAGCTAGCCGCGGGATTATCCTTACACATTTGTCCTTGGTCAGGATTACGGTTAAAAAGAGGCGGACGCCGAACAGGGGTTCGTTGAAATGACGTCAGAGCGCAATATTTGAGCGAGCCACATGGGTCAAAGGCGCAATAGTTCTTCTCACCACGTCACTGTCAGCAATTACAGTGAGTCATTGCAAGGTCGAAAATAGAACCAATTGAGATAAGTGATTCATTTCGCCCACCTTCGTTCCTTGTCCGTCGAGGCCATGTCAGCGACCGAGCAACAAAAAAAGCTGCATTTCACCACTCTCGATGTCTTTACAACCCGACGATTCTTCGGAAACCCACTGGCAATTGTCCACATCCCCGCTACGACCGAAGAGCTGACTCAAGCCCAAAAACAACGCATCGCGAAAGAATTCAACCTCTCCGAAACCGTATTTCTCCATCTGCCACCATCTGGATCAGTTGATCGCACCGATATCCCAATCACGATCGATATCTTCACACCCAATCTTGAACTCCCTTTTGCCGGTCATCCCACGATAGGAACCAGTTGGTACATCCTTAATCACCTCCGCGAAACGAGCACCGCCGCCCCGACGTCATCGATAGCAGACACGCCTTCATCACCCCAGTCCCTTGTCAGTCCTCTGACGCTGCGCACCAAAGCGGGCGATATCCCCGTCTCGGCCCTGTACCCACCATCATTACCGAACGATGATTTAACGCGGGGAGTCTCTGAGGAGAACGTGAGCTCTGACAGCGGCAGGTCGGCCGATGGCCGAACACGTGGTGTCCGCGTCCGGGTTCCTCAGGATTTCAAAATTCATGCCGCTCGGGAGATGAATATCTACAAGGCGTACAACGCGGCTCAACTGCGCGCAGAAGACTATGCGAATCCTGGAGGAGTTAACGGTACAGAACCAATCGTCTCGATCGTTAGAGGATTGTCGTTTTTTATGGTCGAGGTCACGTCAGAGGAAGCTTTAGGGAGAGCGAGAGGCGGGCTTCTGGATGCTACGACGCACGCGGAAGAGGAATTGGGACCATGGTCGGGGCATGTGGGTGTTTATATTTTCTGGATCGAACCTGGAGGTAAAAAAGTGCGGACGAGGATGTTTGGCGAAGGAATGGAGGATCCCGCGACGGGATCAGCCGCAGCGGCACTGGGTGGGTACATTGCACGACGATTCACGGGAGGCGGTAACGGGCATTGGGAAGGCACAATCGTGCAGGGGGTCGAAATGAACAGGGCAAGTGAGATATGGGTCGGGGTGGACACACGAGAGGATGGAGAGCCAGAGAAGATTGAGATAGGAGGAAACGCCGTAGTTGTGATGAAGGGAGAGATTATATTTGACTGAATTGAAACCCGGGGACGTGTCAACGGACCGCGTGTTGACGTTTATCCGTCCATTGGCAGACAGTTCAGAAACCGGATCCACGGAGGTTCACTCGAGAAAAACAATGCGGAAAGGCGGCTCTAGAAGCAGCTGTATCATCCCTTGATGAGCATGCTTGACATTTCAGTCAACCAACCGACAGCTCACGCACCTCATACACTAAACAAACGGTACCTAGATATGGTTTATGTTTGGTCAGATAAGCGAAGAGGGTTTAAGCGCATGATTTGGAATGTAAACTGAAGCTGGTCGTCGACCTGCAATGATGATGCAATAACCAATGACTTAGCTTGTTTGCCGTTAGTTGCCGGTTGTCGGTTTGTTGTTGTTTGAAGATTGCTTAGTCATTACTAAGAAACAAACCCTAACTTGGACTGGAGCGAGTTGCAACGTTGTCCGTGTATTCCTCTTTTAACCTACGCCCTTTCTGAGACTCACCGGAAGTCGGCAATTACTCTGTTAAAGGCCTACATTCTCGCTTATTTGTGACAACATGTTTGGACTCCCATCTTCAGTCAGACCGGGTACAAGTATAGGCGGCTTATTAAGACTAACTATGATCGACGGAGGAACACCCGACTCGGCGTCGGCTTCGAGTTGAAGCCCTCATCTCGATCAGTCCGAGGCAAGGGGAGGACACCCAAATAATCCTCCCCGATCCTCCTGCAAACGGCTTACTTTCCAATGGGAACCCTCATTTTGCTTTAAATACCCTAACGACTTCCACCCACTAAATTTCCTTGCTTTTTCCAACCTAATTTTCTCGAGTTCAAGATGGACTCCCAATCCGCGTTGAACCCACCTACATATCCTCTCAATGCCTCCTCCTCCTCTACTCCTCGATCATCTTTGACAATGTCAGAGTCACCGCTACAGCTCCAATCGGAAAAACCTACTCATTTCGTTGGTCATTCACCATTGGACGAGGAGATCGAAATGGCGGAGAGGAACTTCGAGATGTATGGTGGTGACGATATCCACGAACCACCTCCGAAAACGCCTATTGTTACTCCATCATCAACCTCAACCTCACCTACCGTCACGCATGTTGATCATCAACCTGTAGCTTGGGATGGACCAGACGACCCAGCGAATCCTCAGAACTGGTCGTTGCGGTGGAAGTGGGGAATAACTTTGCTTTGTTGCATCATGACTATCAATGTGTGCGTATTTCGTGCACGTCTGCTCTTGAGCTGTTTTCTTAGCCTGGCTTAGTACCTTCGCATCCTCCGCTCCCACGTCAGCCACATTGAAAATCATGGCAGCATTCAACGTTTCCGCAGAAGTATCGTACCTCCTTACAACTGTTTTTCTGTTGGGTTATGTTTTCGGAGTAAGTGTTTGAGCCGGGCCTATCATTCTTGTTGGCTAACGCACACTATCTCAATCAGCCCTTGTTTTGGGGTCCAGGCAGTGAACTTGTCGGTCGTCGGCCTGTGTTCCTCGTCGCGCTCTCGTGCTACACGCTTTTCCATCTTGGGCAGGCCCTCGCACCCAACATTCAAACGCTCTTGGTCACCCGTTTCTTCTCCGGGTTCTTTGCAGTCGCCCCTCTTACCAATTGTGGGGGGGTTATTGCTGATGTTTGGCCTGCCGTTGGACGCGGTCGCGCTACGAGTCTCTTCACTGCAAGTGTGTTCCTGGGACCGGTTATCGGACCACTCGTCTCCGGATAGTGCGTATCATTTTCTTCCTTTTTTCGTTGTCCACCAACGCCTCTTCCTTGATTTCTTACCAAACCCATGCTTTTTTCTTCTCCGTCACAGCATCGTTGAGAGCTCCTTGTCTTGGAGATGGGTCTTCTGGGTTATGATGATTTTCGCCGGAGTTTGCACCATCTTCACCATCGCCCTGCTCCCGGAAACATACGCTCCTATTCTCTTGCAAGCTAAAGCCAGAAAACTCAGAAAATCCGACCCTGTAGCAAACAAAGATGTATACGCTGAGCACGAGCAACAGGACTGGTCCATCAAAGGGGTGATACATAGGACCTTGTTCAGGCCGTTCAATATGCTGTTCAAAGAACCTATTCTGGTCCTTGTAACGCTTTACATGTCAGTGGTTTACGGACTTTTGTACGCTTGTAAGTCTTCACTCGGTTTTTTGCCTCATTGCCGTCCCCGCGGTATCAGGACTACAAGATCTGATCTTATTTCTTTTGTATAGTGTTCCAGGCCTTCCCCATTATTTTCGTTTCGAAACGGGGTTTCACTATCTCTCAAGACGGCCTTTCGTTCATCGCAATCGGTCTTGGAACCACCATCGGGGCGCTCATCAATGTTTACTTTATCAGACACTACCCGGCGCTCATTAAAAAATGGAAAGGATTCCCTCCACCAGAAGAACGCTTGCTTGGCGGTATGATTGGCGCCCCGTCATTTGTTATCGGTACCTTCTGGTTGGGATGGACTGGCCAATACCCCAGCATCCCATGGTACGTGCCCGCTCTGGGTGCTATCCTCATCGGTGTCGGAATCAGCACGATCTTTATCTCATTCCTGGTGAGTTTTACCCCTTTTCAGCTGGCACCCCAAACGGAGTCTGATATCCATTGGATTCGCAGAGTTATCTTGTGGATACATATCTCATGTACAGCGCCTCCGCATTTGCCGCGAATACCGTGGTACGGTCGGCGGTGGCAGCTTCGTTCCCTCTGTTCACCGTACAGATGTTCACGAAGGTACGCAAATTTTCTTCTGCCTCGCTGCTCACGATATTGATCGGTACTCCTGATTTCAGCTCGGTGTCAACTGGTCTTGCACACTGCTAGGTCTCGTTGGTCTAGTACTTTCCCCCAGCCCATTCCTATTTTACAAGTATGGTCCAAGAATTCGCGCTAGAAGTACTTTCGCACCTTGCATTGTGAGTTACCCTGTGAAACGATTCACACCTGATGCTCGCGTGCTGACCAACACATCAGGATCTGCGAATTGCGAAAGAACTAGAGGAGGAAGAAGCGGAAAGGAAGGCAAAGGAAGCGAAGCTCGAATCGGCATAAAGACTCAGCCGCCTCGGCTGTTTCTGTCGCCACGGCCTTCACGGTCACCAACGGTGTCCTGGGGTTTTCGCGTAATTACGCTCGCCTCGTCAAAGGGTTTACTCCCTCCCCCGACCCCTCGCGGTTCCTTGTATCGGTCATTCGTCATTCGTCATCGGAACTCACCTGCCTCCCCGATATCTCATCCTGCTCGAGCATTACCAATCATCCCCCGCAACAATTATCTTCGCATTGCAGCATCACCACCGGTATATATATATCTACACATCATCGCACAGGGCCCCACTACCTCATCCGACCTACCCTACGTATAAATTCGCGAAGAGGAAAAGGAGCTGACGCACTCACAGACGTTGGTTTTTCTTGTTTTCGTTAATTACCACGAACACACAATTTGTAGCAAATATCCCAAGAATTTTTTATCGAAATTTTTTCTGATTCTTTTTCGCCTGCGTGTTTGCCGTGGAGCGGAGAACGAGCGTACGATTTGACCCAATATTATTTCCGCACATACTCTGGCAGGAAACCTGACGCGTAAATTGAAGTTATACCCGGCGTGCAACCGGGTTTAGTTTTCTCCTTTATAATTAGTCGTTACATTGCGAACCGACGCACATGGTGAGCCGGTGAGCCCGTGGCACCTTTATTTATTTTATCTTCCCAATTACCATTTTTTGAAATTGTCCTTTATTTCCTTTGGGTGAGTTGAGGTCAATCATAGATTAGACGATATGGAGTGCGGCTCAAGTACACAGCGAACGAAAACTAAACGAAAACTCGAAAACGGTGGCTCATTACCAGACTATTGAAGTGAGGCGAGCGAGAGGGGTGAATGGAAGGAATAACAATAGCAATATGATAAAGAAGGGGGAAAAAACCATCACAGAGCGTTCCTCGGTGAGGTTCTCCACGTCGCGAACCTCCAGTCGCTGGATCCGTATGCAGGCGACGATGCCAGCTTCCGTCTCTGAACGATACCATCAGCCCAATTCCAGAATTCGTAACCAGCCACCCCAGTTGGTAGATAATCAACCCTCGATGGAGCGTCTCTGGTGGGTACTTGGGGTGGTAAACCTATGACGAGACGAGCGTCGCCGGATCCGTGATAGCTCTTATCGTCCTCGTGGGTGTCGCTAGGTGAGGTGCCATTGCCAGCCAGGGTTGTCGAACCTTGTAGCCAGCCATCGCTCTTAGGCATGTCACTACCGTCCTCGTGGGGCATCATCGGGTTGTATCCTGCAGCAGCAGGTCGAGCGGCGAGGTGCCCAGGGTGTCTTGCAACAACCCCAACTTGCAGGTGCGGGCACTCCCGAAGAACGGTTTTTATAGATGCTGCGTTGAGACCATGCAGTGCCAAATGGGTTAGAAGCGGGAAAAGATGTCCGAGATTTTGGAAGGGAGGAACGTCAGTGTTGACAGCTTCAGGAGGGGCGTTTGACACAGGGTTCATGAATCCAATGATAGCTTCCGATAGTGACGGACGCTGAACGGGGTTGGTCAAAGAGAGGTGGGTCACAGTCGGAGGAATAGGGAGAGAACGAAGGCTGATTTGGAGTGCTGAGGGGGTAAGGCCAAAAGAGATGTCCAAAGGCAAGGAAAGGTGAGTGAGATAGGGGTGTGGGAAATTCCGACGGCAATCTGAAGCCGACGTGGAAGGCTCCAATACCACATTTTGTGCAGGACCGGGAAACCAACAAGCCATCAATCGAGGATAAAGTCCTTTCCCATTGGTGACCGCGCCTGTTGAGGATGCGAAGCCCAGATGGCGGACATTGGCGCAGGCTTGGAGGATGAGGGGGTGGGGGTGAGTGTGGGCGCCTGAAAAGTAAAGTTTCTGGACGTTTTTCAAGAAGAAATCGCGTGGTTTCGATTGAATGGAAACGAGGAAGAGGTTAAGGGTTGTTGGGGAGAAAAGGTGGACCTCATGGTAAACTAACGGTTCAAGCCTGTTTTCCAACGTCAAATGAGATCCGATAGAGATAAAAGATACGAACCAAGACAGGACTCGACGATCAACGAGCAGGAGATTCAATGCTCCACAGTGGCGACCTACAATCTTCTTCGTGCTAGTTGAAGACTTTGCTGCGTTCTCCCACGATTCGGCGAGAGACTCCCATAACGCCAGCTCGAAGATGTAGCGTTCGAGCTCGATTGGAAATGAACGTCCAGAACCAAGCAGTGTTGACCGGTATCCTGTAATCCAAGACGCGAGTCGCTGAGTCAAAGAGAAGGGGAAAGAATCCATGAGCTGCAGCGTGTGCTAGAGGGGTGAAGGTTTGAGGAGGAATGAAGACGGTGACTCCATTTATGAGTGTGTATAAATACCCCACATGATGATCATGAGTGTATGAAAGGACACTTCATTGGGAGGAGTTTATTGTTGTGGGAAATGAATGAATAAGTGGCTGAAACGTGAGCTAAGCCTAATTCCCTTGATCTGGCGGAATGGGGGCGACCCTGCGCGCTTGGCGCGTCCAGGAAAGAATTCTATGATTTGAAAACTCACAGTCACCGCTGCTCGGGTTGGAGAATATTCATCGCATGAGTCAGCGCGTTCGGAGCGCGGGGCAGACGTTTCGCCTCCTGTTGACAACGAGACGAAATACCGCTGCAATATATATATGTTAGGATCCCACTGCATTACCGGGAAATCTGATTTTCCTCGTCAACCACACTGGCAGCGCCGAGCGAGTCCAGACGAGGTAAACTCAAGGTAAATTTCCTGGAAGGTGAATTTCGCTTGACCATGCAGCCCTGGCGGGTTTCCTGGAGGACTGTCGCGTGGCATCGCAACGTTCCCACGGAATATATGAGGACAGGAAATGTCGGCGCCGGTTCCATCACATTTCCCCCCTGTTTCCTGTGCGACGCCACCTCATATCATCAGGAATGCTCGAATGGCAACCCTTTCTCATCCCTGGTCTGGCAGAAGCGAATGAAAAAAAAAACTTTCTCAGATCGGCGTTGGATCAACCGCGTACCAACTCGTACCGAGCGGCATCTTGCCACTTTGAAAATTGACCCTCATGCGCCCATTCGTCCTGACTTCCCACATGGGTCGAGTCATAATTTTGATCAAGCCTCCCATTCAGACACCCGTGCCAGCGAGCAGACGCCCACCCCAGGGGACCCGAGTTGATGACTCGGCCATGACAAAATTCGGGAGAAGATCAAGCCACTACGGTGCGGATGACTTCGAGCTTCTTAGACTTGTGGCTTTCCCGAATCTTCTCGTTTTTCTTGAACATACTTGAGTGTTTTTGACGGATTGTCACCTCGAAAGAAATTTCTG
>CEMH01204398.1:529-25157 GCA_001179725.1 Macrocystidia cucumis | reverse complement strand
GTCTTCGATGGTCCACATGATGCCTGACTGCATGATCACTGACAATCCGGCGAACATTTGAGCCGAATTCCCACCCTCCTTGACCACCCGCTCTAACTTGTGGCTGATAAATTAACCACGAAGAATCAACGCTTCAGATAAGCCCTACGCGTCAACTTGAACTACTCCCACCACTTCCAAAATGCCTACCGTAAAACCTGGAAGTAAAGTCTTGGTGTCCGGCGCCAATGGATTTATTGCTGTTTGGCTTGTTCGTGATCTCCTGGAAAAAGGCTATGCAGTTCGTGGGACCGTAAGGTCAGAAGCCAAAGCAAAGCACCTTCGAAATCTGTTCGCAGGTCACAATGATAAGCTGGAACTGGTTGTTGTCGAGGATATCACTAAGGTACGTCTGGGACGAAACTCAGTTAGGACGTAAGTGTTGATGAACTGCCCCTATCTTTCAGGATGGTGCTTTTGATGAGGCTGTAAAGGGTGTAGACGCTATTGAGCACACGGCGTCGCCTTTCTATCTCGTTGGTGTCGATGACCCACAGGGTGTGCCAATCTTTTCTCTCAAGACCGCGCATATAGTCACTCATTTCATTATTTGGGATCTAGAGTTGATCGGCCCTGCTGTGAAAGGGACTGTCGGGATCTTGCAGAGTGCCCTCAAATATGGGTATACCGCATCTGTTATCGCCCCTTTTTGACTACGAGACTGAACAAATGGGAAACAGCTCCGCAGTCAAGAGAGTGGTAGTCACGTCATCTTGCGCAGCTGTTATGGAAGTCAAGCCCCCGCCATCCAAGTTCTCAGAAGAGAACTGGAACGAGCAAGCAATCAAGCGCGTTGAGGACCTTGGGAAAGGGGCAGCGGGAATCGACAAGTATCGCGCATCAAAAACGCTAGCTGAGAAAGGTGAGAAACAAAGGGACCATTAGCTTTCGGGGGGTCTAATGTTCTACCCTACTCAGCGGCTTGGGCCTTCGTAAAGGATCACAAATCGGAGATCGGTTGGGACTTGGTCGTTCTGAACCCTCCATACGTAAGGTCATTTTCTTTCGTCAGACGGATCGTGAGTGACTGACTAAGATAGCTAGGTATTTGGGGTATGTGTCTACGTAACGCAACTCGAAAGATCAAACTAAAATTAGCTCTTATAGCCCGTACTCCATGAAGTCAAGGACGCGGAATCACTGAATACCTCCGCTCGTGAATTCTACAACACGATCCTTGTCGAGGGTTCGAAAAATACCGAGACACTTTTAACGCAAGGATCTTCTTGGATCGACGTACGAGATCTGGCTGAGGCTCATGTTCTGGCCCTCGAGAAGGAAGCAGCTGGGGGAGAGCGAATTATCGTTTCTGCAGGTAAGCTTTCCGGTAGCCGTGTCGTGCTTCAAGTTGAAATCATTCTTTATAGGACCGTATTTATGGCAGGAGTGGAGTAAGCATTCTGATTTGATCGTTGAAGTTTTCCCTTTCCTCACCTCTTGAGTAGTTGATACAGCTCAATCGCTTCAAAAGCCACCTATTGCGAAAGAGAGGTTGGCTGCGGGTGCCGTGTTCCCCGCTGACGAGGCAAAACGCATCTATCCGCTCGATTACGCGACGGAAAAGCTTCACAAGGTGCTAGGGATGAAGACCAAGACCAAAGCGGAGACTGTCCAGGCTGTTTTGGAAGATGTGAAGCAAAAGGGGTGGTAGGAACAATGTTCGGAAACATCTATGTATGATGGCTCAATACCTGAAAAATTTGAATCGATGGATTTCTCGCTGAGCTGTGAAGTGGCTCAGCTGCTGTTTTGTACAGTGAAAAGAGCTCAAGAATGGCGCTCCAATTGACGGAAGAGACGCAAGCCGGCAAGAACCTGACGAGAAGACAACAGACGAGATGCGCGCAATTCGCGCGTAGAATCAACTCTCGCTGGCCATAGGAGGAGTTAAATTATACCCCAGAGTGACTGGATGAGCGAAAATTGCGAGGGTCATATTATCTTGCACAAATATACGCTTGTGGAGAGACGGGTGGACAACTTGTGGGTGACTGATACTCCATCAACGATTTTCACTTTGAAAGCATTCTCCTGATGACACGAGCAATGGGACAGCGAATGGAGAGGAAAGAAAGTTACTTTCTGCCTCATCCTCCTGCCAGTTTCCCCCTTTCCACTACCAGAGACGTCACATGAGTCGGTCACCTCGCAGAATTTAAAGAGGATTCAGATCGAAAGGTCTGTCTTACATTCCAACACTTTCTTCATCCACACTACCATCATCATGAGCACGCATACAGTCCCATCAGGAAGCAAGATTCTAGTTACAGGCGCGAATGGATTCATTGGGATGTGGGTGGTCCACACGTTGCTTGAGGAAGGTTACTCCGTCCGGGGAACAGTCCGCAGCGAGGCGAAGATTCCCCATGTTTTGAAAACTTTCGCAAAATACAAGGAGAAACTCGAGATTGTGGTCGTTCCAGACATTACAAAGGTTCGTTATTTCAAAGGCGTTGTCATTCCATTGGTGGGTGTCAGGGCTCACAGCGTAACGCCACAGGATGGTGCTTTTGACGAGGCAGTAAAGGACGTTGATGCGGTTGAGCACGTCGCATCGCCTTTCACTCCAAGCACAAAAGGTCCTATGGGTGCGGTGTTTCGCATGCCAAGTTGTCATTTCCTCGTTTACAAGAATCCTCGTTGCAGATCTAATCGAGCCAGCTATCAAGGGAACGGTTGGCGTGTTAAACAGCGTTATGAAACACGGGTGAGTCGCATCTGGTTGATAGCATAGTCCCATATTTGACAGGAGGAATCGCAGGAACAAAGTGAAACGTGTCGTAATTACGTCGTCGTGTGCTGCGGTGTACCATGGCAGCTTGACGCCCGGAACATTTTCCGAAAAGGACTGGAACAACAAGTCGTTTGAGATAGTTGAAGAGCAAGGCGACAAGGCACCTTGGGTTGATCAATATTGCGCTTCAAAGACTCTTGCTGAAAAAGGTACTCCAATCATCATTTTACCTAACGTGATAACAATCGCTGATGAAGGCGTTAGCGGCCTGGGCATTTTTCAATCAGCACGAGAAAGAAATTAAATGGGATATTGCGGTGTTGAACCCACCTTATGTCAGTTTCAACTTTTCGTCACATCAATGCGGCGTCTCACGAAACGGCGCTGTTTAGGTTTACGGAGTAAGTGGTGTGGTGAATTGTCCCTTTTCAGAACTTGACCGTCCCGTTATAGCCTATGTTACAAGATGTACCGGACCCGAAGCATCTCAACACTTCTAACCGCTTGTGGTGGGATGTAGTGGTTGAAGGGAAAGAAGAACCTGGCGCAAGCTGGATCGATGTTCGCGACCTCGCTATAGCACATGTGGCGGCCATCCAGAGAGAAGGCCCCGGACATGAGAGGACGATCGTTGCCGCTGGTGCGTAATTCTTTTTCAATGTTGTGACGATTGTTCACACCTTGCTATACAGGGTCGTATGTCTGGCAAGAATGGAGTGAGTTTGTCATAATTCTCTCCCCCTTGCTGTGAATTCACCGACCTTCCTATCCAGTTGACGCTGCTCGGGCGCTCGAGCCGCCTGTCGTCCCCGCAAGCAGTTTAGCGAAGGGAACCCCCTTAGGTGGTAAAAAACCACAACACCCAACGGTTTTCGACACTTCGAATTTCAAGACTTTGTTGGGTGGAAAGGCTAGGGGCATGCAAGACACTGCACGCGATATGTTGGAAGATTTCAAAACCAGGGGTTGGTTGAAGTAGTTAGCCAAGAAAGACCAGTGATCCGAGAGTGTTGGTGCGCGCGTAGTTGAAGTAGAAGGTTTACATAGCAATCAGCGACATGAAAGAAACTTGCGCCAATGACGAGAAAACAATCAGCAATTGTGTTCGAGAAAGACGAGGTTGCAATGTTTGTCCGGAGACAGAGCCGTTGTGTGCGACAGTTTGGCTGAGAAACGTCTAAATTTGGGGTCACTCCGGAAGTCGGGCTCTCCAACGTTCTTGGAGGCTGGACCAGAGTAGTACTGTATGGGTCAAGCAGAAAAGCTGTTTACGAAGGGGTGGTTGTAGCAGCAGCAGCAAGTGATCATTTCAGAAGCAAGCAATGGGACAAACGACAAGATCAATTCAATCAGCATGGATATTTTCAAAACGCTGCGTTCTCAGAACAGTTCAGTTCTGCAAGCAAACTTTGTGGCCTCCAAGTTTTCTCTTGATTTTCATGAGGGCGGTTACGACGTTCCAGCGAGTCAAATCTAACTTGCATTTTGCCGCGACTGTCGGGCTCTCCTCATTGATTCAACATTGATTGTGCCAGCGGTTGCTCACGACGTTTGCAACATCCAGCCAACGTCCTCCATCGTACTCAGTGGGATACGATTGCTCGCCCTCGATGGGTTGATCGCAAACGGGTCAAGTGACTCGTTTGCGGACGTGTTTCAACTTTGATCCTTGCTGGCATCTGTCCATATGCTTGTCAAGCGGGCGCGGTTATGAGGATGCGAACAAAGCCGTGCGGCGTTTGAGGTTGGCGTTTCAGTCGCAAAGAACTGCAGCCCCAGGCAACCCCTTGGGGCTACATGTGATTATCCAGATGTCCTGACGATGTTGGACCCTTAAGGGCGCCTTAAGGCTGCAAGGTGTGCCCTTAAGTATTGTGGTGGGTTTTATGCTCCCTTTGCGACCAACTTGTGAGCCTTTGATAACGTTCATCAACAATATTCTCCACCTAACTATCCTTTTTTTCAGAATGATATAGCTAAAAACCGTTCACTGGCTTAATACACAACCCAGCGACAATCTCTGCTTGGCACAATACTGCGGTGAAGCCATTAATTGCATCGCCGCGACTGTCATCTGCGGTCTCGACTTCACAGCCCTTCCCTCACAACCCAAAACTTTTACTCCACACATCTAATTCTTCAATGGCAAACTTCGAACTCGCCACGATCCCAACCAGCCAGAGCACGGTCTTTGGGTCTGTGGTCAAGAGTCGCTCATCCAACATGCGGAGCGTTTCCGATCTCTGGTCCTACCTTTACCCAAGATCCATCAAATTAAATTCCAAAACGTCTTCAAAGTCTGGTCTCTCAACAGCTACGGCAAATGTACAACCTGGTGCGTACGCCGTGTTTGCCCTTTTTTCTCCTTACCCCTCAACGCACTTCACCATAGGAAAATGTCGCATGCGGCGAGCACGTACTCAGTCTGCATCAAATATTCGCAGTTCCCGGATAGTTGCGGTCACACGGGATGGGGTCCACGACATTCACTTTGGCGAAAGAGAACTTGGCGCCTTTCCCCCTGCAATCAAGAATACGAGGCCGACGTCCTCATCGTCTACAAACGTTCAAGAGTCACAGTACCCTTGCGAGATTTGCTGCGACGTCAACTCGGACCGTTTTTCAACGGCGCACAACCCGCTCAGTTGCACGACTCTCGCCGTGTCGCAAGATGCAGCGTCGTTGAGGAAGCCACTGTCGTTGTGCTCTCTCAGGCCCAGGCGCGTCAAGAAAGGCGATGCGAGGCAGGACGGTCCTATGCAGCCACGCGTGAACCGGATTTCCAACTTTGTCTCCGCGGAAGATAATTCCAAACCTCACCCCGAGCGAACTGAATGGCTGGAAGAGAAGTCTTCATACAAGGGCCATCCGCCAGCACCCCATCCCGCTGGTCAGGCAAATCGGCTATCCAGGCCTAAATACTCCATCAGGACCGTTTTGCAATGTCTTCGTTGTTTCAACCCATCCTCGGAGATTTCCCCAATACAAGACGACACCTATTTTCAACGACCCGAACCGAAGATTACATCACAATTCCACCCAACCGTTGATTTTGATGAAACCCTCGACGAAGCGGATGTGATCCCCACTCGGTACTATGGAAAGGCTATAGAAAAATTACTAGGCGAACCATACACGGCCGATCCGAGGACGTCGCTACGCCACACAGCCACCCATTCCGACGAGATGGACTTGCGAGGACCTCCGTATGGTTTGGCTGCAACAGCTGCCGCCAAGGCCGAAGGGGAAGCACCAACCGACCACAACAGATCACCACGTTCATCTATTTCCTCACAAGCATCTTCGGTTTCAACATGGAACGTCGCTGGAATCCATCAATTTTCGTTTTCGGACCCGGATGGCCTGTGGGAAGCCGATCAAGATGATCGCTTTATTGGCCCTTCTTCCTCTACGACCACTCTTCAACACTCACCCCCGCCTAGTCCCATTATATTCTCACAAGCTCCGCCCTCCGAACGGTTGCCTAATCTTGGAATTCCGTCCATCACTCTTCATACTACATCTACATTGTAAGCCACGCGGTATCTTGCACTGCATTTGCGGAGCACTACGCTTCTACGCGCCCTCTCCTTGAAGCCCGGCCATTCGTCTATATGGGATTACAGTTGACACCGATTGTTGCGTTGTGGCGATATGAGTCTTTTTGCATTGGCAGGCCGGCAGAGTGACAAGCACTGCCCGGCGGAATGGGGAAATTTCAAAACCCACGTTTGATCGCCGCAGAGCATCAAGGTGGTGCTGAAAGGGGACGGCAAAACATTATTAGAAGGCGCCATCCCCCTGGTGTCCTGGTACCTTGGTGATCGAAACTTCTTTTGACGAGTTCATTTGGACCAGCAGGTTCAGAGTATTAGGATCAGCCAGGCGATTATGAAGAGCATTCTTAATCTTTATTACAATATGAAATTCATACAGGTACGTAAGCATAGTATCGAGTCTGGTGAGATCCTTCCATCCTAAAGAGTTACAAGCACAAGAAAGTGGATACGGCATGCAATCATTAAAGCGACAAGGCGACAGGGATGATACGCCACCTGAAGATCCGACGTCTCATCACAAAATCGTGAACGGTGCACCACCTTGGGTCCCAGGAGCTTGGTAACCCGTGGTACCAGACTGGTTCCCAACGCCACCGACACCCCCGACAGTACCTCCTGCGTTGTTTCCTTCGTTCGTCAAAGGTTGACCGGCACCTGTGTTGTTTCCCATCGCTCCTCCTTGATTATTCGCCTTCATTGCCTGCTGCGCTTCGCGAATTGCAGACGAGTTGTTGAACTTGGGAGCGTCATTGGTGCGCATTGCACCCGAGTTGTCCAACATTGGGGCGTTGTTCACTTGCATTTTGCCCGAGTTGTCCATTTTGGGAGCGTTGCCAGCTGTCGAGTGGTCGCCAGAGAAGTCGCCCGTTGCGGGGTGGTCTTGAGAAGCGTAAGTTGTTCCAGCCGTCGCGTTGGCGTTGTTGCTCGTTTTGGGTCCCCAGGATGAATTCTCTTCCCCCAGAATTGAATCGGTTCTTCCTTTGGCATCCTCGCGGTGGTGATGGCTAAATGGCTGGGAAGCTCCTGTGTTCGGAGCGTTGCCCATAGGTTGCTGAACGCCGCCAGGGAGACGAGGTTGTCCAGGGTGCGTTTCCTGCCCACGTTGCTGGCCAAGCTCTAAAGGGTGTACGTTCTGATCCACCATCGCTCCAGTAGCTGCAGCGCCCGCAAGCGCGGAGGGGTGTACGCCTCCCTGAGGGTGGGTCGCCCCAAATTGGCGAGGGTCAGTTCCAGCAGCGATCTGAGTCCCGACCGCTTGGCCGATATCACGTTCATTCCCTCCATCAGCGTGGTCAGGTTGTGGCATGTGGTGTAGACCTGTCCCGACCTGGTTTCCACCGTAACCATCGTGTTGTTGTGCGGTCCCGAATTGACGGGGGTCGGTAGCGGCGGCAAATTGGGCACCTGTCCCCTGCGCTTGACCTGTGCCTGTGTGCTGGAAGCCAGTCCCAGTCTGATTTTCGGCGTATCCGGTAGTGGCTCCAGTAGTATTGGAAATCGGCACGCCCCCATGTTGTGCGTTCGCCATCGTGGGAGGTTGACCGAGAGGGGCGCCTCGATTGAATTCTGTCGCCGATGGCTGTTTTCGAAGCCCCAGAGTTGCTAGTGCTTGGTCCGTTTCCAAGCGGCCCCGATCTGCGATTTCCGCGTTATGAGGATTGTGGGTGTGAGTGAGGCTGTCGATGGCTTGCATAGTTGTTCCTCGAACGGCCTCGGCGGTTCCTGTAGACGATAAGTAAAGATAATTGGGAGAATCAATAGACTTTACCATGAAGAACTTTCGTGGCAGCTCTAGATTTTCACACTCGTTAGCTCTCTAGAAGGCATCAAGAAGAAAGTTCGGCTGACTTGACTTTCGCACCAACGCCTACTTTGGGTTGTGCTTGATTACCCGCATCAGCTTGGTGCTTTGGATCGTTGACAAGATTCTGGTCTGTGGTACGGGCAGAAGCATCTTTGCCAACGTGGTGGTGCTTCCTCGTAGTGTGATGGGTGGTATTAGTATTATTGTCGTTCATTTCTGCAGAGGATGTTGGATAGGTAGTGGAATTGTTCATGGTAAAGACGTTGGCGTTTTCGCATTAAGTCTTGCCTTGTTATATAGACGTGCTCGCTCCATCGTGCGCTCATGAGCTCCTCAGGAGTCCTGGGCGGTGACATACACACAACGGGACCTTATTCTTAGCGATGACGCAATTGCAGTGGTGAAGATTAGATAAGATGATAATGTTCCCACGAGTAACAATTGGTCATTGCTGGAAAGAAACTGTCACCCAAAAAAATTCGCGCGGTTTTTCAACCAATCATCAGCGCCTTCTGATCGTCCAATGGCGTCAACACGGCTTCTTGAGCAAAGGCCGCCACCAACGCCAAAAAAACTATAAAGACCCCTGCTTTTCTGCGATAGGACATGCACAACCTCTTCCTCCCTCTTGTATGCAATTTCCCTCTCCAAGGCTCTCGCTGTACTTTCAGGCGCCGCCTCACCGTTCAAACGATGTTCTTTGAGCCTGCTACTTACACACACCGTTGCAGTTTTTTACCTCGAGGAGGTTTAGAATCATCTGTGTGTCGTGGCGGCCGCAAGGAATGTCAAGTTTGTCGCTGTAGTCGGTGTTGATGGTTCACGGTGTCGAGTCCACTTTCCCCCTCTCTCATGACTTCCGAGCATAGAGCACGTTCTACAAATATGACGTTAGGTAGATGTTTAGAAGGTTGATCAGTCGTCAGATTTCTCGTTTGACATCACATACCGCTGTCCACAATACAGCTAGAACTCAGTTGACGTTGCCGCTGTCGGCGATGCCGCAACGTTATGTCTTATCAGCTGCTCAATTCAATTGAATATCACGTATTTTTACTGAACCAGGTTCTTCTGACCCTCCCTCTTGACAGCATCTTGTTGAAAATTGTTACAGTGAAGCGAATAGGTATTTCTCTGTGAGTCATCGGTCAGAAGAGTGAAGAGCATTGTATTGGAAGCCGGAAAGGCGCTGCGGTGAAAGCTGATGGATGTCATATCCAAGCCAGCTCTTGCTCCACTCGCATAAGGAGCCAGATCAAGTCCGAGTGCCGGACAGGAGAGCCCTTGCTATTTGTGCATCAAGATATTTCCTCTTTGACTGATATCTACACAGCCAAATCCTGGAACAAGCGTGCTCCGGTGACGACCACGATAAGAAGGTTTTGGTGTGAGATTTGCGAGACGAAAGAGGTTAAACGGTCTGTAATCATCTCCAAGAAAAGGCCAGCAGGGAAGATCGCCTTCGGGAAGGCTCGAACAACTTCGGAGATCGAAAAGCTCCTTCAAGAAGAATCTTTTTTTTTTACGGGTCAAGTAAATCAAACAAGCGGATGCATTCGTGGAAGAGTCCCCATGCTGTGGGTTTGTCAACAGCCAGATACGTGTCCAGCAGATCTCGGACAAACAGCAATAGAAAGATACCGTCACGTAGATACACCGCGTGATGTCGAAAATGACGCGCCAGCATGTGCAGTAGGCCTCATGAACCCGAGCGGCCAAAACGGCCTAAGAAGTGAAATTTACTCACGAATAGGACCCAAGTGCCCTCAACTGCGGGGCCCGCCCAGCCAGGCTCGCAATCCATCGAGCGAAAAGCAGCTCGTGGCTGGAAAGGATAAGAGAATTTTCAAAAGCCACAGCAACCGTCGTGAAGGGTTCCAGAGCGAAGTGCCATCGGACGACGCCCGTCACCCACAAAAAGGCGTCCCTACCTGGTTTGCCTTTCGTGACGACGAGACTCTTTGTTTTCGCACAAGTTACAATGGGAAGGCATCACAGACGGGGTTTGACTGGAACCATCCCGGTTACATAAACGAGATGGCCCTGCAATTGGTGGATTCTTTTCACACCGTGTAGCCAATCAGAGCATCGCCTTCACTTGTTCCCAGACAAGCGCGTACCGAAACAAAAGAATTGTTTTCTGGCGCAATGCCGAGAGAGGGAAGGTGCCACGCTCACGTCAAATCGCGCGATCATGGAGTACAAGAAGGGGTATTCAAAATTAGCTTCCGGGTTCCAAGGATGTAAACATGTCGTCCTCAGCTCCACCGTGAAAACAGCTGAAAACGAATGAGCGGAAAATGTCACAACAAAGGAACAAACGAAAGGGGTCCGGAGTTCCCCGGCCCGCCACCCATTGTTTGGCTAGAACACCCATCAACAAACATACTCCCAAGACCTTCTTGAACGAACCTTGGACTCCGCGATGCTGTCACCTTTCAATCTTCCAGAACGGATCAGCCTTCTCGTTACTGATGAGATCTTGGCACCAGCAGAATTTCTTCTGCATCAGGCTTTGATTTCTCACCTCAAAGACGACAAAAACAACACAGTGATCGTTCTTTCGGTCTCGGAACCCCTGGTTCGATGGAAGGCGATCGCCACAAAAGCTGTACGCTGGTCGTACTGTAAACGTATCTTCTGACGCTTAAATGGATACGCCAGAATCTGAACGTTTCGCAACTCGTTTCGTCTGGATCACTTCACTACATCGACGTTCAGGCATCAGCCTCTGCAGGCGCCCCTTTGAGTCTTCGCAATGTGTATGATCAGCTAATTCAACGCCTGCCCGGAACAACGCCTTCGAATGTTTTGGTGATAATGGATGATATTTCCACTCTCGAATGGATTGGAGTTCCCTTAATTGAGTTGACCCGGTTCACTCGAGCCCTCCATGGTGTCTGCACGAAGGAAAGTCTATACTTGTCGTGTGGTATACACGATGATGACATCCTCTCAGGCTGGTGCAACTTTGATTACTCGACAACACCTGGTTGGGCAAGATGAACCAGATGATCTGTTCCGACACTTGCTTCAGCTGTGCACATATCATATCGACGTGAGACCCTTATCAAGTGGTCGGAGCGGTGTCGTCAGTGGAGAGGTGAGCTCCAGTGCTTCTTGGGTTTCATTAAACAACGAACACTACCTATTCAGGTTGCGCTGCATGCTGGAGCGAGTACCGTTGTTGAAGGGGTGAAGTTGATCAAGAGAAACGCAGCATTACAATATCGGCTGACTGATAGCGGATCTGTATTTTTTGAGAGAGGAACCGGCGCTGCCGTCCTCTGAATATAATCAGAACAAAACCTTGGAAGTCCAGTATGTCGCTTAATATATCTGGGATAACATTGGAAGGTTTCTGAAACGGGATGATTGTTGAGCCCCTGAACCGGAGTCGGCATTTTCCGTGAGATGAGCGAACCTTAATTGGGCACAGGTCGTAGTAGATCACTCTCATCTCCCGCCTTCACCAACTACCTCCTCACCCTCAAGACCCAACGTAAAAATGGTATGTCCTACCTTGTTTTTACGCCTCGGAGCTCGTGTATGTGAGGTTCAAAACCTCTTCAAGAACTGGGATTGAGATGGATGGCAAGTTGGTCGTTCGGATGGCGAAGAATCTGGCTGATCTTTTCTCAGGCACCTCCACAGCTTTTAGAGCAACTTAAGGCGTCACCGCTTCGTTGTCTCTTTGTGCGGAGCCTTCTTGGCGATGATGTACATCTGCTGGGTCGTGTGCATTGCTTGCCCGACACTAGAGCTCCGAGGCACAATGTCAACTTCATAAATTGGCATTGCTAACGTCTCGTCTCAATGACCAGCCGCCCAAAGCCAAGGTTGGATCCTCAAAGAAGCCTGCAGCTTCTCCTTTTGCCAGCAAGTCATCTAAGGTCAAGAAGAATCCTCTGTTTGAATCCAACCCCAAGAACTTTGGCATTGGTAAAACCAGTAGTTCATCGATTTCGCCTCGATTTATTCATTCCAACGTTAGGTCAGGACATCCGCCCTCAGACTGACCTCACCCGTTTTGTGCAATGGCCGGAGTACGTTCGTCACCAGCGCCAAAAGGTCATCCTCCACCAACGTCTCAAGGTGCCCCCCGCCATCGCTCAGTTTTCGCACACACTGGACAAGAACACCGCCACGCAACTTTTCAAGCTATTGAACAAGTATCGCCCGGAGTCTAAACAAGAGAAAAAGGCGCGTCTTATCGCCACCGCTGCAGCTACTGCAGAGAACAAAGAATCAAAGGTATAGCCTTTGCCGATTATCAACCACAGTAGCTGATCGGCTATCAAAGGACACAAAAAAACCCCTTTTCGTCAAATATGGCCTCAATCACATTGTTGCACTCATCGAGGCGAAGAAGGCATCCCTTGTTGTGATCGCTCATGATGTTGACCCCATCGAACTCGTGGTCTTCCTTCCGGCCCTTTGTCGCAAAATGGGTGTGCCCTACGTCATTGTGAAGGGCAAGGCACGACTTGGCACTGTTGTGCACAAGAAGACTTCAGCCGTGGTTGCTCTTCAAGATGTTAAGAGCGAGGACCAACGTGAACTCGCTACCATTATCAGCGCTGCGAAGGCGAACTTGTTCGTATTCGATTTTTTATCACATACAAATTCATGCGTCTAATTCACTTTACCTCCATCAGCTCCGATAAATATGAGGAACAGCGTCGTCAATGGGGTGGAGGTATCAGAGGCAACAAATCAACCCAGATGCTGCGTAAGCGTGCGAAAGCAGCTGGTCAGTCGACCACTGCAGCATCCCTTGGCAAATTGTAGATTTGCTCGTGCGCCTATCGAAGCCAGACCTGTCCATCTGTAGCTAGATACGTATCTCAATGCCATATTCATGCACCATCATTGTTTGCTTGGATTATCAACTCCACGAGCGTGAAGTTGGCGCGTCTGTGGCCCAAGCAGGGTCGAATGCGAGACCTCGAGACGAGGCTTGGACAATGGCCATGGCTGGCATTTGTGGCCTCCGCTCTTCGTGGCCCGTGTGGAATTCTTCCTATAAATTCCACACCCTCCTTGACACATTTGCATTCTCTCACCTACGAACTCTCACATCCTCCTTGGTTCGTTTCCCTCTATGTTTAGCTGGACCTCTTCAGATAACTGATTTCCCAACAGGCCTATAATGCAAGTCATTAACACAGGAACTCACGTCAACCAGCGGGCTGGGAAAACTTCCACCTATTCTCTTCCGAACGAAGTCCTCCTCCGTATTTTCGAAATGGGGACAGTGGATGAGGCACCTGGGCACGATGTGGCGTTTCCAGTTCTCGTATCCCACGTCTCGTCCCATTGGCGCGAACTCTCTATAAATGACCCGGCCCTGTGGACGGACTTGGTAGTCACCAACCTTTTGAGGGACGACGGCGATCCCATAGAACGTCCAGAGGATGAGTTCCCCCAAACCACTCACTTCCTTCAACGCTCCAAGAACAGACCATTTTCCATCTGCATCGACATCCGATCCCAAGGGTTTGATAATCACGCCCAGCTTGGGGGATACCAATTAACCGAAACGGGGATGGTATACAGATGCCATATACTAGCTGCTCTCCTCCGTGACCACATCGACCGCCTTCGTGATTTCAAGTTATATAGCGGCACGTACAATTTAAACACGGCAGTGCTGGTTGGGCTTCAGAACCTTCCTATGCCCTGCCTCGAGTCCTGGGAAGTCGTTCGCTGCGACGTCTCTCCCGCCTTCGATATCGACTTTCAACCGCCAGAACCCGCGCACTCCGTCCAAGTTTTCACAATGCCAGAAGGGACGACTATCGATTCCGCCACGTTCAGTCAGTACATGTACCCCAACCTCTCCCACCTCACACTGTCCGGTGTTTGCTTGCCATGGGACTTGTTCGCACCCTGTCGATTGATATCCCTATCGATATCCCTCCTCTCCTTCGCAGCTCGACCTTCATCTCAGCAATTTCAGCAGATTATGATGGGAAGTCAAGATACCCTGAAATGTCTTGTCTTGGTTGGCGCAGCGCCATTCACTCAATTCGAAGGAGAACGCTGCACGATGACGGCGCTTGAGGTTTTGGAGCTTGGGTATCTGTATGGCGGGGAACTTCTTGAACTCGTCAGGATTGTCGAATTGCCAAATGTACAATCGCTGGAGCTGGTCGACCTCCAACGCCGTATATATCCGACGGACCCTGAAGTCATCGCGCCGGAAGAGGTGGAAGCAACCGCGACAGTCCTTAACCACCTCAGCCTGACCTTCCCGCTATCGCAGCTGAAGGTCTTGACGATGGCGAGTGTCAGTGTGGGCGAGTGGTATCAGGGGAGTCCATGGGCGCTTGCCGTATTCGCGTTCTTTCGCAAGCTCACCTCTGTCAAACATTTGAGGCTTTACAATCCGGACGATTCCACACTCCTCGCTATCCACCATCCTTATTATGAACAGTCGAGCGACGACACGTCAGTGCTACAGTTGGCGACGCCTTCGCTGGATGTCGTCGACTTGGAGAGGATCAGATATCACACTGTGGGCACGTTCTTCCAGAAACACCAGCACTTTCAAGGGTCCGCGATTGAAAAGCTCTACAAACCTCTGTCGCAAGTCACAATATGCACAGTTAATGGTGATAGGTGGTCAAGCGCGATCACCGTTGAGGAAGCGATGTTAGTGGCGCGGTCTGTTGTCACGGTGGACTCATGGCACAAGGTCCGCGCCCTCGAATGGTACGAGGATTCTGAAGGAAAGAAGGACATCTCCTACATGCCGTACCAGCCGCAGGAAGACGTCGAGATGGAGGACGGTTGGGAAACTGATTGATGGTATGAATTATGTTGCGGATCATTCTTCACTTGGTTCTATTTCTTGCTCCTTGGACACCATACCCCATGCCCATATTCTGAGTTCTCATGCATACCTCCCACTTGTAGCCATAGACCTCCTTCTAATACCCAATTTGTACCATAAATGCCTGCTCAACCTATGAACATATATGTTTATGCTTTCTTGACCTGTGGGCAGTACTAGGTCTGAGATCTGAGAGGCGAACACTCTGAGGCCTTTCCTTGAGTAAATGTTGGTGAGGATAAGGCTACAAACTCACGATGTGTTCAATCTAGCGCAAACGCTGATCAAGGTGAAATCAATGTCCACAATCATAAGAGTTGTGAGTCCAAGCGGGGCTTAAGGCGACTATACGATGGAAGAGCTCTCGCCCCTTCATGTGACTGAGACTTATGTTGATCACCGTCGGCCATGGCTACTCGATCGACGTTGATTCCGGGGCCGTTCGCGCTGAGCGCGGTCATCGTCGTCCCATCGTCGTCCGTTGTAATCCCACCGTCGCTCTCGTTCCCTCTGAGCCTCTTCGACTTCCCTTCGATTGTATTGATCCCCATAGCCAGCTTCTACACCACCGTGTACGGTGCTTGGGGTCTCGCTGCCTTGCATTTCCCGCTGTCTTCGCTTGATGAGAGCGAGCGCGCGTTCGCGTTCAGATGACTCTCTGGTAAGACGAGATTGGACTTCGGGTGGTGCTGATGTTGCTTGTATTTGAGGAGGAGGACGGGAGAAAGATGAGGATGGTTGAGAGGACCGGGCGGATAGCTGTTTAGTGATGAATGTCAAAGGATCATGTGTTGACTTGCGCATTGTATCCCGTCGCCTACACATGGATTTAGTCTGACGATGACGAGAAAGCTAAGATGGGCGCACCGTCGCTCGTCCTCCACCTCTTCTGCCTCGGAGCGTTCTTGAGTCCGCTCGGAGTACCATGGCTTGAGATCCTTCGCGGATGGAGCCAGTGGGACTCCTTTCTCGGTCTCTATGGGGTCGGCTTTCTTCGTTGATTTGATAGCTGCTGCAATAGCGTTCTTTACAACTCGTTAGTTTGTAAGAGACCTCCAGAGAGATTATATGAACCGTACATGCTCCAAATCTTCGAAAAAGTTGATATGGCCCCCAGTCGTTGGAAGCGCAGCGGGTTGGAATGACCCGCCAACTGGAATTTCGTCGTCCTTCCGACTCCGCTTTTTAGATTTTTGGGTGATGTCTGCACGCTCCCTAAGTTTATCTATACGCGCCTCGGAGTCCTTTGAAATTGGGATGGTCAATTGGATTGCCGTTGCGAGGAAGGTGTCTGTGACTCACTGCCAACATCATTCGGCCCTCTTCTTTTTCCTCCTTCAGCCGAGCCTCTTCTTCATCTCGTCTGACTTTCTCGATATTATCACGGCGATATGGATGATAGGACTTGTGATGCGCGATGTTGAGTTTACCCATGATGAAAGTGCTCAATGAGAGGCTATGAAAGGGTGTTTGGTGCAAGTGACAGCTCCTGACTTGGTACCATCACGACACACACCCTTGGTGTCTTTTCCCGACTGCGGGTTGTTTTCGTGTCCTGAATACATGTCAACTTTACTGCCTTTTCACAAACTCATCCTTGAACGTATTCACGACCCCGGAACGAATGACCTTTTGGTGCTTGCTCGAGGATTAGGCTTGCGCAGAATCATATGTACTCTCCTCAAGATTTATGACTCTCCGAAAAGTTTGGTCTTACTGGTGAATGCATCTCAGGAGGAAGAAAGTGATATTGGGGAGGAACTTGGCATCATGGGCTGTCGAAAACCAGGACTGCGCGTTGTTGGATACGAGACTGGCAACAAAGAAAGGTGAGAAGGGTGTTGTGTTGTCTCTCTATACCACCTAATTTTCTTTTCTTTTCGAGACAAGAGTTGTATAAGCAAGGTGGCTTGATTTCCGTCACGTCGAGGATTCTCGTAGTCGATATCCTTCAGTCCAACCTTCCAACGCAAATGATTACGGGTCTTCTCGTCTTACACGCTGAGAAGTGCGTTTCCATTTCGAGTTTCAACCCTTTAGCTCTGATTCCTTTCGCGTAGAGTTACGCCTTTGGCACTGGAAGCGTTTATTGTTCGGTTGTATCGAGAGAAGAATCCTAATGGCTTTCTGAAAGCTTTCACTGACGAACCGGAGCATATCACGAGTGGCCTTTCGCCTCTCAAGAAGATTATGAAAGAATTACAGCTAAGAAATGCTCATGTGTATCCACGGTATGAATGCCCTCAACTCAAATCTTTTCGGAATCTTGATACTTCTCAAGCTTCCAAGAAGACATCAAGAAGTCGTTGGAGCGCAGAAGGGCGGACGTTGTTGAGCTGTACCAAAATCTCACAGATTTCATGATGGAGATTCACCACGCCATCATCCAATGCATGACAAGCACTTTGTCTGAGCTTAAAAGGTCTAACACGACAGTAAGCGAGCTCAGTTTTCATGGTTGCGACCACGGCTAATATTTACTCAGCTGGATCTTGAAGATTTCAATGTGGAAAACGCCTACTTTCGCTCGTTTGATGTGATGGTCAGAAGACAGCTTGATCCAGTATGGCATAAAGTGGGACCGAAGACCAAGCAGCTCGTCAATGACCTGGGCACTTTGCGACGTCTCTTAAAGTTCGCCATACTTGACCTTGACCACATGGGCTGAGCTGACTCGACAAAAGTTTCCTCTTGACATACGACTCCCTTCAATTCCATTCTTATTTGGAAACTCTGATCGCTTCGAACACCACAACGTCTTCCGGAGGCCCTAAACAACATCAGTCGCCATGGATGCTCACTGATGCGGCTAACGTCATCTTCCAAGTCGCGAAACAACGATGTTACCTGACCACTTCCTCAGACAAAAGTCCCCCACCGACCGTGATTAATCTGGTTGACGATGATGATGAGTGGAACATCCTGGATGAGATTCACGGAACCGGAGGCGCACCGCAGCCATCGAAGGCGGCCTCAACAGATGCGGACAAAACCCGACCGGCTTGGCTACCTGAAGGCATGGAACCTGTTCTCGAGGAACTTCCGAAGTGGGACCTGCTATCCGAGGTCCTGCAAGAAATCGAGGAAGAAATTGTTCGACAAGAACGTGTCAAAAAACCCTCCCAAAGTAGGTGGCCCTCATTTTGACACATGGCGCTCCACTGATTGTTGTCATACAGCCTCCTTTGGCTCGGATACTGTACTGATAATGACGTCTTCCACCAGAGCATGCAACTTGATCAACGACTTCTTGACCTCGATGGATAGAGATGCTCCAAAGGGTGCGAAAGGTCGCCCAATGATGCTTCGTAAACTCCGAGGTTATCTTTGGTGGAAAAGTCAGTATAGCAACCAGAAGGACAAAAAAGATGTGGCAGCGAAGTCCGTCCCTCGTCGTCATGAGCCAGCTGTTGCGTCCCCGAGCCCTGCCCCTCCTGGTAAAGACGCGAAGGGAAAACCCGAACGTGGGAGCCGTCGTCGAGTTCGTGGTGGTGCTCCATCAGCTTCAACCTCCACGGTCGTCAAAAAGGAGACCAAGGAAATTGATATGGGTGGGATTCAAGATGAGGCAGATAGCCTCGCGGAGTTGTAAGCTGCCCCCTTTTCCAATCTCGTGACGGCAAAATTCTGAACCATTTGTTGTTAGTTGGGCCACACAGATGGATCCAACGACGGCGACCCTCCCACCGGACCTGATCGAAAACATAACATCCCTGGACCTGCAGGCATCCACGATGCTGGACGAGTTTGACACACATTTCGGGCTTCTTGAACCGAAGAGGACCATTCTCGTTCGGGCCTACTCAGATGATTCGGATGACCGTGTCCTTGCCGAAATCCAACCCAGGTTTATTGTTATGTTTGAGCCCAATATGGAATTTATCAGGCGGATCGAGGTGACATTCTCTTTATTTAGAAGGAACTATATTTTAAGCGTTTATCACTGTGCAGGTGTATAGGAGCTCCAGCCCAGGTCTTGCTATTCGTGTGTATCATATGTTGTATAGCGGTTCTTGTGAAGAGCACAAGTATCTGGCGGGCATTCGGCGTGAAAAGGAATCGTTCGAAAAATTGATCAAGGAGAAGGCGGTGAGACACACACCACGCGCTGAACAGACCTCCACTCATTATGTTATTTTTCGGGTGACCAGACGATGTTGCTACCCATCTCCGAGGAACGGAGAACAGGCCCTGCAGATGCACTTATACAAAGTATTAGTTCTCGTATCGCTGGTGGGAGGCGCGAAGCAAGTTCAACCCCTTCTCAGGTATGTATCGGCAAAGTTCCGAATCCGCCCTCTCTCAACCCGGAAGCTATAGGTTATCGTCGACATGAGGGAATTCAGATCGACACTGCCATCTCTTCTCCATGCCTCCAATCTTCTCGTGATACCGGCGACACTCACCGTTGGGGATTATATCTTGACCCCAGATCTCTGTGTGGAACGCAAAAGTTTGACGGATCTGATTGCCAGTTTCAACAGTGGCCGCTTGTGAGTGACCCCGCCTGGGCCGAAAAAATAT
The DNA here is from genome assembly GCA_001179725.1 of Macrocystidia cucumis. Lineage (NCBI taxonomy): Eukaryota > Fungi > Basidiomycota > Agaricomycetes > Agaricales > Macrocystidiaceae > Macrocystidia > Macrocystidia cucumis. Next base: position 5,658 of record CEMH01204398.1, on the reverse strand, counting down.
GTATTCAACATTACTCATTTTGGGTCAGGTTTACCCAGTGTGAAATGATGTCCGTCTATTACAAGCATCCTGTTCTTCTGATCGAATTCGAGGAAGATAAAGCGTTCTCGCTTGATGTAGGTGCTCTTGAGGACGTTTGTGGGGGAATGTTTGTTGACTAAATTGGTGTAGATTGTGTCGGACCTAAAATCATATGTCAAACCGAAGGGAAAATACCCCCCGAAAAAGACGGGAGAAAACTCGGAAGAATATTCGACCACCTCCCTGCAATCGAAAATTGCGCTCTTGATGCTCAACTTTCCGCGCTTACGAATCATTTGGTCCTCTTCACCCTACGCCTCCGCCGAAATCTTCAATGACCTGAAGGCTCTCAATGCAGAGCCAGATCCAGTCAAAGCAATTGCCGTTGGAGCGGAAGAAGATCCTGAGGCCGGGGCGGGCATCAACACTGCCGCAGAGGAACTCTTACGCTGCATCCCTGGAATAACAGCGAAAAATATCAAGTATGTCATGAGCAAAATCGAGAGTGTCCGGCAACTTTGCGAGATGAACCTCCCTGACGTGCAATCTGTTTTGGGAGTCGAACCTGGCAAGGCGTGTTATGATTTTCTTCACAAGGGAGAGGCAATGACTCGTGTATAATTTCCTCAGGAGAAGGTTTAGCTTTATGTACGTTCCACTCGATTAATTCCTTGCATACTAGCTCAAAATAAACAGTTTCTGGAGATTGTTCGTTTTGTTTGGCGATAATACTGGTGCCAAATAGATCTCGATCGGGGTCACCAAAGCTAGATGTGGCTTTGGTGGCCTCCCCCCTCAAAGCCGCGATTTCCCTTCCATGCGGCGTCAGTATGACCGTACGGACTCCAGCTTTGAGGGTCGCTTCGTTCAAGCATTGTCCTCCCGAAAAGTATAAGAGTGGACTACGTTGAAGCATTGTTCGCACAACATCAGGTATAACTCGTTTTCTTCTCGAACTCGTTTCATCACCATACAATGCTCCCATCTTCTGCGCCTCCGGCCTCGTTTTTTGATGCTTCAGGCACCTACCAGGACCTCAACAATTATCATGGCTTTGTCGCTCTCGATGGTGGCGGAATTGACCCGAGACAGCTGCAACTTCAACCTCCACCGACAGCGCCCATTGCATCCAGTTCCAGGGATGATCCAGAGGCCTATTATCGAGTATGGCCAACTGCGTTTCATGGATATTCTTCTGTTTACTGACCACCATATAGACTAGATTTCAGCGGCCGGAAGGCACCACCCCACCACCACCAACTGTGGCACTCTCCAAACGTGGCTTCGAAAAAGTAAAGCAGCCGTCAATCGTCACCAACGAGCACATTTTGTCGTCCATAGAACTCGAGCAAGGCTATATGGTCACCTGGATGAGGGAGGATTTCGTTCCAATCCCGAACTTCTCGAACACTTCTACCGAACATCCATATCTGCCCATCGTTTTTGAGCCCACTGTCGCACACGAGGGCAGCAAAAGTGGAATTTTGATGTCCCTCTGCTTGAAAGGCGAAGGTCTTCACGATCCCAAAGCCCCGGTACTTGAGAAGCTGGTGGGTAACAAGAACCGACAGCTCTCGTTCACGATCGGGGTCAGTGGTCTCCGACGCTCATTTTATATAGTAAAAGCTGACCACATAGTTAGTGGCCCGGGTATGATCTCAAGTGGGTGGTCGATATGTCTGTTTATGGACGAGGACCCGTGATGACACGAAGAGAATTGGCGCACGGTATTGCAATCCAGTACCAAGAGTACGCCAAGGTACAATCTGCGGCTCGCCTTTTTCTATAAACTTCCGATGCTGAATTTTCGCTTGGTTCTAGACATGCATTGAAAAACGGCTACTCTGCACCAACGAGGAATGGCGCATTACCGAAGATGGACCTGTTTCGTTTGATAATATGAAGCTTGCGATGTTTTGGTTCGCACCGGAGACGAACCTGTGGCATGTTTCCGTTCGCGTTCGGAGGCCCGTTTCAGTGCTGTTTGATAAGAAAACGGGGTTGATCGTTGGAGCACAACCAGCCGAAGAAGAGGGTGCGAGCAAGAAAAGACGCAGGAGAAGATAGCTGGGTCACAAACAAATTTTCGTCGATGTATTCGTTTATCGCTCTGTCAATGCTCTGTATATAAATTGCTTTTTTGTGGTCAGACTCTCGGTGCCACAAACGAAGGACAACAACACAACAACACTAACATGATCTCTCAACTCCCCAACGAACTCACTCTTCATATCTTGTCTTATCTTCCTCTTCCCACTTTACATATTATCCCAGTACTATCCAAAGAATGGAATGTTTTCTTTCAAGTAAATTCCGAAGCGATTCACCGGGCAGCCGCTGCTTCAGCAGGTCTCGTTGGAGCGCGTGAATCCTCCATGCAGGCTCTCGCCGAGAAGTTCCCTCCAAGAATGCTAGCAGGAGTCGCAGGCTTTGAAGACTTTTGTGAATACGAAGAGATGTAATGACAGATACAGTACTGACTACTTCTAGTCCGTAGGCAGCAATCCCTGTCTCGTCGTTGGTTCGGCAAAGGACCGTCCCGAATCAAGCCCTATGAGGCCCCAGGTCCATTTGTGCATCGGATCAAAGTGGCAGAGCAAGAAGGTGTTGTGATCACGACCTCTTGTGAAGGAGGTGTCGACGTCACAGATATGGAAGATGGGGAACTGTTGTGGGCGTTACCTCCAGTGCGCTCTCGCCTCTCTCTGTCTTTACGGCTAGGAATGATACGCCTTTCAGGAATGCGTTCGCCCATACGCACACTGCGAGTATAGCAATGGTTATCTGGTGTTTGACCGGTTTGATTCCTCGAAAGAAGTCTGGTGTTTGCAGCACATTCACCATGAATCACCTGTTCATCCACGATCCTTGCCCGACTCCTACATGTTGAATGCTGTCACCCGTGCAGAAATATCTCGCTCTAGGCCTCAATCGGAGCGGGAGCGGGGTGTTTTCAAACCACATGCCTTGCTGCGATCGCCCGTCACGACTCGAGCATATCGACTGGCTGGATATCACCTTCTTGTCGCATCGTGGGACGTTTGCATCGTCTGGGACGTCAGAACTGGTGCTATGATCCAGTCCCTTCGTAACTATCAAAACCCCGGGGACTCTAAAATCGCCAATCTTTCAGGTGACGAGCCGAACACTCACCAAGCCTTCAAAGGCTCTCACCTCCACGCGCTTGGGCCGCTGACATACGTCGACCTGAATGAATCCCATATATTCCTTTGCGCTAAATATTCGTGCCACGCTTTTGACAGAAGAACGGGGAGTGAGGTTTGCACCTTTTACCCGTCCGTGCAGCCTATGGGTTGGGTTGCGAGGTTGCGAGACCACGGGGAATGTAGCGTTGAGAAACTACCAGGTGTCCTAGTGGAACATCCTGTCGCAGTCCGACCATGGGGGAGGAATGAAGGATGTTACGCTCCAAGATCCAGTGTTATCGCCGGTGAGTCCTGCCGCGTTTGTGATGAAGCAATATTGTTGAGGAAATAAACAGCCCATATATCTCCCAGTGGGAAAAGTTTTGCTATCCTCTCAGAAGACTGCGCTCTAACAATTGTCGACGACTTTCCCACTGTTTCTCGTGACCCCACCCTCTATGCACTCCACTCCATTCGGCTCCAACTGGGACCTCCCTCGAGCACCGCCACTTACTTGGCCTATGATGTCTCTGGCAAGAGCGGTGATGAGGTCATAGTTGTTAGCTCTGTGAGTTCCTTCTCTCGGCTCTTTCCCTCGATCTTCGTTTATATTCGAATAGGACGCCGCTGTTTATATTGTGCACCACAGTTTCTCGGGTGTTTCGCCCACGTCGGATCTCACGCCTTTCGTAACTGTCCATCGTGTAACCGCGCTGAGCGAATTTCGAGCGTTGTCAAACGTCTCGTGTCTGCAAGTCGGTACCATGGGTATTTGGCTAAATTGGATGGGTGCAGACTGGTCGGATACGGGGGGTTTGGTCTCCCCTGACGATACTCACCACCTTGAAGACGAGCCGATGGTGGACCATGGCGATATTTCTCATTGGCCTTCGGAGTGGTGGTTGGGAGAATCCGATTCCACCTTCCCGGAGGAGGTCATTCCAGACGTTGCTCATATCGGTGAGGCAGCGGATGAAGAAATCTCAGTACGAGACGGTCGATGGGAGATAACGGGGCGTGTCGTCTCCAAAATGGAAAGGGCGTATTGGCAATTCTTGCGAGGAGAGCGAAGATGTGAGTTTTTGTCAATTGATTTTACGGCTTATTTCTTACACAACATACGACACGACAGTTCCGTATGTGGCTGGACAAAGTGGCAACACTGATTCATGTTTGGTCTGTGTTAGCTTTCTGGGTGGTTGGGAAGGTCCAAGAGATGATTTAGCTCACTCTGAGCCATATATGCTATGATTATTTTAGTCAGGAGGTGGGTAGGCAAACTGAAACTGTGCAAATGGTGGTATTACAAATACCCTATAAATGATGTCTTGAGTCACTCGAGCCCTCGTCGACTGTCCTTGATGTCTCTCTCCCATTGCCCTCACCAAGTTTCTCGCTTGAGATCTTCGAAATCATAATTGACTACTTACAATCTGATAAATTCGCTCTCACCACCTGCTCTCTGGTAACATCAGCATGGGTTCCCCGTTGCCGCCGCCATCTATTCCGCCGAACGTCCCATTTTCACTCATTGCTTGATCTAATCCAATCACCACATTCAACCATTGATTTATCGATGGTCAAAGAAGTCAAAATTCTATTTGGCATGTCTGGTATTGAAGACCTGTCCAGATTTTCCAACATTCACCAACTGACGATCTCCGAGATCTTGTATGAGTACCCTACACACGCGGTGACGTGGACTTTACCCAGCGTTACCTCGCTCGCCTTGTCTCGGGGCGTTTATGACAAGTTTCATTCTCTCTTGCGCTCCCTCACTGCTTTCCCCGTGCTTCGGTCGCTCGAAGTGAAGGAACTTATCATCAGCGATCAACCCGCGGTGTCTGCCGCAGGTCTCACTTCATCTCTCGTCCCCTCTTCCATTTCGTCGTTAAAAATGGGATCAATTCATGCTCATTTCCTGATGGAGCGTAGTGAATTGCCAGCGATTCGACGTCTTCA